>BLFK01000270.1:65519-87122 GCA_014634185.1 Astreopora myriophthalma
TTCACATCATTTCACTCCTCACGGGAGATATGAACTCACTAAATTGACCTCGCTCCCAATGTGTGGCTTCATAGCTCAATTGGTAGAGCATCGCACCGGTATCGCGGAGGTCACGGGTTCGAATCCCGTTGAAGCCCTGATTTTTTCAGGCTTCTCCTTTCCAATTGCTCAAATTGGAAAATTAACTGCGATGATCATTCTTCACTTTCATTACTATTACTATTACTATTACTATTATTATTATTATTATTATTGTTATTGACTGACCAACTGGCCACCCAGCCAACCAACTGACTGACCAATTGCCTGACTGACGTGCAATATTATGCAATATCATGTATAATATTTATATTAGTAATAACAATAGCATGCTTATATAATAAGCAAATAGAATGAGGATGGTGATGATTTGGATGACATTGTGCAATTGTAGTTGACTACATTGTGCAAAATTAATCTTTCAGAAATGCCCAGTCCATTGTCATCTCCACCTTCCTCTGGCGGGAGAAAGCGACCAGCTGTTAGGACTCGGCAGTCAGTCAAGTACACAATGTTGACTCCAGACAGGTACAAAAGAAAATTTAAGTGGCAAAACTTTCATCAGTGCAGAAATAACATACATGGAAGGACTGGGGGCATTATATGACTACAGTAAAGCTGTATGTCCTTTGTTTTTGTTTCTTTTTGATTTTGACTGTCACAATATCGATGCCAGCTGCATGTGAAGCACACAGTTTGTGGAAAAACTGTATAACTTCTCATGTGATGTTGGCTGTCAGAGGCAAAACATCTGAGTGATCTTTGTTGTTTAAATTATTATGCTAATCCTTGGTTGAAGTCTGGTTGAATCCTATAAGTTCTCATGGTATTCATCCACGATTAACTCTGCTCCAAACAACTTGGCCCAGGGCCTTAAACATGTCTGCACTTTTACAAATTATGTTTACCACAAACTTTTAAACAAGGGAGCAGCACAATGATATTATTATTGTCGTAGAATTTTCTAGATCTTGAGAATTGCCTTATAATTATGAAATCAAGCCATTTATTTACATCTACTGTTTAGTGCAAAAATAGGCATAACACATAATTATAATAAAATGCACATAGCATAGAAAATACTGCACAGTGCATACTGTAGTTCTTAAATGTGTTTCGTTTTTCACAGTGATCCGCATACCCTTGTAGAGCTGGTGAATTTCTCAGCCATAGGAAAGATGCAGCCATTTTCTATTAATATGTCAACAAACTGTCTTTTGCTCATGGTTAGTATTATCCTGCTCAGTATTACAGTAATCATACTGGTCTGTTATCACTACGTGTAACAGTAAAGGACTTGTTTTGTTGTGGAACATAATGTGGTTCAAAATAACATTTACTGGTCATCAATAATAATTATTGGACTTGCAGGATTACCATTGCCATTTAACCAGCAGTGAAGTGGTTGGATACTTGGCTGGAAAGTTTGATCCTCAGACACATCGTAAGTAGATGATTGTATAGCTTACAGTATTGTGGAAGAGCAGTTCAAATCCTAAGTTACTGGTAGTTTTGGCAGTGCACTTACATGAATTTTGTAAGCCAATTTAGTTTGTTTGTTTGTTTTCCCTTTTCATAAAATTAGGTATGGTGGGTTGTCTATATTGCTCTAAACATTTTTCAGGTTTTATTTTGTATTTTACCCATTGCAGATATGAAGATTGTGCAGGCTTTTCCATGCCGTTGCCGATTTGCTGACAAAGAAAATGCACCCAAAGTAGAGGAAGAGGTTTGTTAATCAGTGAGATAAAACAATACACACTTAAATGAAAACAACAAACCTAGTCAGCATGTGTTTGACGTGTTCTCTCTATAAACAGATTTAAGAAAAATCTTAATTTCTTGGAGCAGTACTGAGTCACCCTTACATGTACTCCATTAAAAGGGTCTTCCACCAATATTTGTGAAAACCAACATTTTTTTCCCAAACCCAGTTCCACAACACCTGTATGTGATTATCCTGTCTTAACAACAGACCATTTTTTTTTTCACAGTTGTGGCTGTAGAACCTGGCCTACGAATGGAAGTGAGGCTACCGGTGACCTTGTTTTGATACAGACCTCTTTGCTTTTCTTTTGTAAATGAAGACTAGTTTGCATTACAATGACACATTTTGCATGATAAAAACAGTGTGGTCTGTATATTCAATACAAGGTCACCAGCAGCCTTGCTGTCATTCACAAGCCAGGTTACTGAGCAAACAACTGTAAAATGGCCTGTTAGCAAATAAATGATCATTCAAGGTTACAGATGTGGATATTTCTTTTCCTTTAACCCAGATACGGAATGCTATTGCTCAGCGAGGGCTTGTTCTTGTGGGGTGGTACCACAGCCACCCATCATATCAACCAGACCCATCTCTACAAGATATTCAAAACCAGCTAAAATACCAGAGCATCCTGCAACATGAAAATGCACCCTATGGGCCTTGCCTTGGCATCATATTGTGTAAGTAGTATTATAAGAATATTCATTTTTGTACTGGTAATATCAATGCATCCATATTTAGAAATGTAGTTATTGTAAAATACTGTAATTTACACTAGCATTTCAGATACATTCATGAAAGTTTTATCTGAGGCAGACCTGGACAATCAATACCATAATGTTGCATTTAATAATAGGCCTGATTTGTCAGGTCAGGTGTCCAGCTGTCGGGTTTCTTGACCCAAGACTGATCTCATACTGTATCTGGAAAACTGTGGCGTATTGGTTTGTTTGTTTGTTTTTTTCCAACAGAGGTCTACCAAACCATGACACTTTGTTCAACATTTTTTTTGTCAATGAACATCATCAAATGTTTAACATGTAATGGAGAATACATGAAATGTCACACTATTACTCTAACTGCAGTGTGTCATGCCATGTTGAATGTTGAAATTCACCTATTCAACTTGTCGAACATTGTTGAATGCATTTGAATGAAAGTAGAGACAAGCTCTATTACAATTTCAACAAGTTGCTGCAAGATTGTTCAACATAACTGTTTTTCAACATTTGTTGAATCATGTGTCACCAGCTAAGCTCCACCACCCTGGGTTTCTGGGCTTGAGCAGGCATGCATGATATTTTACTACCATTTTTATTTTTTCATTATTTTTATCCTCTTTCTCGAGCTCCTCTGCACTGCAATGCCACCATCAAAACTATAAAAACTCTCTGACTCACTGAATGAGACAGTGATTTTATTGTCTCTTTTTCTCATCTTTTAACAGCTCCTTATGATAATTACCGGCCTACAAAAGAGTCAACCATACGTGCCTTCTGGGTTCAAGCGTCATCAGATAGTCAAAGCAGCAAATTGGGTGTGCCAATGCTGATGAATACTACCTTGAATCAAGATCAATTCCTTACACAGGACCTCCTCAATGAACTGGTGAATTCAGCGATAACTTGATTTATTAATAAATGCTACTTTAATCTTAATGTGTGTGGCCTTTTGACCATTCATCATGTTTAAAAAGGAGGCATTGTTATTTTGACAAAATTACTGACTCCTTGTATGAGCACAACCTCTCATAATGCCAGTAATATGGAATATCTGTAGCTTGAAATAAAGGTTATCAATATTATTAAGCTGAGTTGTTTAAAGTATTCAGTCTTACTAATGAAAACTGATTGGTTTGCAATTTGGTCATGACTTGTAGAGGTGGATGTGGAGTTTTTACAAAGGTAGTCCAGACACAGTCAACTTTCAAAACATGTGGCATGGCAGCCAAACATACCTCGACAAAGTAAAGGTGAGAAGGAACATCAACATTAACTTCATCAAGATCAATTAAAGACCTGGCCCTAGTTGTTCAAAGCCCGATTAAGCTGACCCTGGGTTAGAGTGAACTTTGATTTCAGTTTCTTTACAAATTCACAAAGATTTTCCCGAAAGATATTTGCTTGTCACTTGTGACTTACACTTTTCTTCCGCTTTGGTCTAAAAGCGCTTTTTGAAAGCGTTTTCAGAGGGCAAAATTAAAACGTCGGTTAATTTTTCATCGAGGGTTAGCGTTAATCGGCTTTCGAACAACCGGGCCCTGGCTCTCCGGCATTCCTGAGCTATGGTTGTTGTGTGATAAGACAAATTCTGATATTAAAGAAATAGAACATAGGATTTTCTTATGGTATTACATAAATGAGGGCAACCACCCAAAAACAAGAAAAAGATCCTTTTCCTTTGTCTCTGATCTTCCAGCTTTCCTAGCCCCTCTTGTTATCTTCCTTTCTCTTTTTCTTTTCCCCTTCTCTCCCTTTAGCCTGACAAAAAATAGTTAGCACTCAGCAGTAGTGTATCTCAAACTATACATGTACATGTATCGAGTGATGGCAAATAATTTTTATTTGCAATACGTATACGTTTCAATAACTTGCAGTAAGTTCAAGTTTACTTTTTTTTCTTGTAGTCCTCTTTGATAAAGAAATTCCCCACAGACCAAACAGATGGAAGATTTCTAGAGTTCATTAACACCCTCCTTACATAGTGAAATATTGTTTATAGCATTAAGTTAAAATTACTGTTACTCTATTTACTTTTGTTTTCTTCTGTATACGTGTAGTAAGTTGTATTTTTTAATATATGACATTTCTCAGACGCAAGTATCGTAAGCAACAAAAACAGCTATTAATAGCATTGTACCACATAACTAAATTAATGTACCACATAACTAAATTAATGTAACAAATACTGCTAATGTTTTTAAGAGTGTAGTTCTCACATCACGGTGTGTAGTTCCCCCAACTGCCTGCATGGCTAGCAGGATTTTAACACATGCAAGAGTGTCCATGGAAGTCGTATTTTTCTGCGAATGGTGATGAGTATTATTGAGCTCAATCATTTTATCTGACCTGTAGTGTGGCACAAAAAATGTCACAATTAATAAAAATTATACAAGTCAGGTATCTGCACATCATAATATGCTGTATGATAACTTTGTATCATTAAAGTTCATCATGAAGATCAAGATGTTGGTACATTTTGCGTTCAAAAGTAGGGTCATGCACTCTTGAAGTATAAAACTTGTCTAAGGCTTTGGGAACTAGGACTACGATCTCAGCAAGAGAAACATCTTTGTCGGCTGCTCCAAGATTTTCAACAATCTGTAAAGAAATTAAGAAGCAAGAAAATTGATGTGTTTGTAACATGGATTTCCTCTACTGATAAAACTCCATTGAGAAAAAGAAATGTAGTCAACAAAGAGTCACCTCCCAAGCCTTTTTATGAGTTCCTCCAAGATCCTTGAAAACAACATTGAAATGACAGGTGTGTTAATCTATGTTGAACAAGCATGCTAAGGAGCTTGATGAGTAAGGGCATATTGGTGGTGCTGGAGTCAGGGGTTCACTTTTTCATTGAAAAAATGAGATATTTCACCTGTGTCCGAAAATGTTAACAGATCTAGAATGAAGTGGTAATTTCTCTGGATAGTACTGTTTATTTAATGACCGTCAAAGTACAGCTTCACAGTCTTTGCTCACCTTTACATAACTCAACATAAACCTCTTTTTATCAAAGATTCCCCTTCTATCATAGCAATCAGCCAACAAATCTCTGAAAACAGTAACAAGATTATCAATAGTCATAGTTGATGAATGGATGGACTGACAGTCAGAGAGACTGATGGACTGACTGACTGACAAACAGACAGACAGATAGACAGACACCGACTGACCAGTTGAAGTCAGTCCGTGATTGGCTAACTGGCTTGCTGACTAAAAGGCTGACTAGCTGAGTATTGTTGTGTTTGGCCAGCTTCTTGCATTAAACAACTGATCACTTACTCAATATCACGAACATCTATGTGGCTGTACTCAAGTTCATCAGTGTTTGAAACATCATTTGGGTCAATGTACAGCAAGATGTCTTTCATTTGATCAATGGTGAGCTTCTGTACATATTCTTCAGTAATGTAGCCCTTACCACCTGGATCAAGGTAGGCAACCAACTGAAACAAGATGCAGTAAAAACTAAAGATCCAATGTGAGGTTTTGATACACCAATTTGAGGGACCTTTTCCAGTATGGCCTTGAATTGGTTGATATAGTTGTATTTAGCAATACTCTAAACAAATAGAACTCTTTCATGAAATTCAAAAGATTTTTTTTGTTGTTGTTTTAAAATGAGGCCACTAGGTTAAAGTTACATATAATTATACCGTTATGAATAATAAATAGACAGCCATTTATAAAAGTGGTCTGACTACTTGTAAGTGCTATGGTGTGAGGAGGGGTGTTCCACATCATCAGTTCTAGGATTATTTTTATTCCATTGTCTCATTAATTGGCACAAAAGGTCTTAGACATTGAATGTGCAAGGCATTAAAAGTCAATATTTCAAGGATAATGATTTCACTGCTCACCTGTTTTGCCCTCTCCTGGTCATCCTTTCTCATTAAGTCTCTCTTAACATCACTTTCACTGTTGAAGTACTGATTTACAAAATCATGGAGGCTGATCTTTCCTTCACTGTCTGCTAAAGTCAACAGAAACCGCTTAAGAATGTGAACATCCATGTGTCCTTGAGACAAGCTGCCATATCCTGAGTACCGCCAAAGCACTGGTACTTTGTTCATTGGTGTAAAGGCAATGTCTACTTTGTCACAGCCTTCTTTGGAGAATTGCCTCAACTGAGAGAACCAAATGGACACAGCTGAATTCATGTATCCCCAGGAGCGCACTTGATGCCAGTAACCTTTAATTGAAGACATAAAACCAATTCAAACTTTGTTAATTTGTACCCTAAGAATGGTACATCTACCTCCTCTGGAAAAGTTAATTCAACATCTGTACTGATAAGTAATTTTCAAATTCAGAGGAAGTCCTAGTGCTAAAGGTTTGTGGTAGGAATTAACTTCATTTACATGTGAATGTAAATTAATTTTTTTAAGAGAAACTGTGCACTATAGAATTGGCTTTGATGACAAGAAAATCCTTACCTCCAGGCATAAAAATACAGTCACCCCTATTAAGTGTCACTTTGGAGTAATGCACATCCTTAATCTTAGGAAACATCTCAAGGTCAACGGAATCTGTGTCAATCTCTGAATATCCTCCCCACTCAAACTCTGAATCTTCCGACATGTAAATAAGATCAGTTTGATCAGGGTGAACCAGGAGCCAGTCTTTAGTCCCATTAAATATGCAGTGTATGTTATTGTAAGGATCCCGGTGCAGCTTGGTGTGACCTCCACGAGCTGACAGAAACAGGTGGACCTCTTGGATGGCTTCAACGAATGACCCACATCTGCAATGGTTCACATAGGATTTTTTGGTGGAGCCACCACACAGTTCTTTAAAGTTCTAATTTCATTGGACCAGTAAAGGCCTTATCTCAATTGTTTTGGGTTCAGGTCTGCTGTTTCTTTCATATGTTTGTTTGGGAGCATTATTTGCTGAACCAGTCCCGAGAGCCCTTCTGAGACCTACGAGGTAGCCATTATTGTATGCCAATTGGAGACTTTTAATAGCCCACCAACTATCGTCCACCATAACTATCCTTTTTCCCCAAGATTGATCAGGACATGGAATTTGTTGCCCAATGATGTAGCAACAGCTTCAACATAAGAGGCGTTGAAGGTGGACACTTTGCCTGTGGTGTCAACTCTGAAAGCCCCTGGCCATCTGCATTGCCTCTAAATATCTATGCGACAATCTCACCTACATGAATTAGTGAAAGCTATCTAGGTTTGAACACTTTAAGACTTTCTCACTTTGTGACTTATTAATGTCATAGCAATCTGAAGTACAACTCCAATTATCACCTCAAACAAGGAGGTATTCCTATGTCTCTTTCCATTGGCTGTGGAATTTGTGATATAACATACGCATCCACATTTTGATAGTTCCATATAAAATGTCTCACTGTGTCCCGGCCAAGAATGTCATCCTCGCCAGCAGGTACCCTGTGGTTGCTTTCAGCACGGGATTCAAGTCTTATAGTGAGATTTCCATATTCTGCTATTAAAAATTCTTCTGTCCATAACTCATATGCCCTAAAAATTATGTAAAATTATATAAAGGAAATACATTTTTGGACAAAACAACGTATAGAGAAATGTCAATACACAATACAGAATACTTGTCAATATATTATGTGTTTTTTCCATGAACATAAATTATACGCAGAGTAATATTGCATTTTATTAAAACACATAACATTAACTTAAATTTAAAGTTACAATGACACAGACTAAATTTGGATATACTTCTTATCCTAAATAATGGAGCCAAAACAAAATAAATGGCATTTGCATAACATTTGATGAATTTCCTTTATTTCCTTCCTAGAGGGAAGCATGGCTCCTTATTATTGATAACTAGTTTACTTAATTATTGTAAATTTTCATTTTTCTCTTCTTTCTTCCTTTTTTTTTTTTTTTTTTTTGGGGGGGGGGGGCTTTTGTTTTGTTTTGTTCTGTTTTTAACTTGATAATGGAAATGTTTACCCCTACAAAGTATCGGGGGATAAACGCCATAACAGTGTAGGGCCTCCTCTTGGAAAGATTTCCGTACAGCTCCCTACATTACTTATACATGCAGATTCCTACTGACCCTCTTCCAAAAAGAACGAGCATGAATAGAGTTTTATTAGGAATATGCATGCATAATGAAGTAGGGACCTGAGGAGAAATCTTTGCCCTTATCTTTGAATAGTGCTATATATAATTTCACTGTAACTTGTAAGGCTAGGGTTTCCATAACTACTGCAACTTGTTCACACGATTAATGCCTGTAATGCCTGTCCCGTCAGCTCACTGACGGGACAGGCATTACAATTCCTTTTTAACCTACCTAGAATGTTTGGCGGCCCCTCTAAACACAACAGGTCTATTTTTCGAGACGTATTTCTCCCAAAACTGCGTTGGATGTGGCAGTGTTTCCAGTTCATCCGTCACGACGTCTGGGTCTCTATGCAGGCCGAACGGCTTCAAATGCCCAACAGGAGACTCGTCAAAACCAACAGACGGGTTGATAGATAATAAATAAAGGATCAATTTTCCAGTCATGACGTTACCTTTAAACATTCTAAACGTTTCACCTGTTGGTGGCCTCTGAAATACCAATATTTATATTTCCGACAGGTGCGCAGAAATCGACAAAATAATTAAATGTTGCGTGAGTGTTATGTTGCGTGACCTGTGGTACTAGAACCCAGTTTTCTTAAACTGCGTAAGAACTCAACATGCGCGGGCGCTCAGTTACATGGCCTCACCACCACCACCCATCTCCCCTTAAGAATAGGCCGGTTTTCGCCCCAGTTCCTTGCAATCGCATGTGCAGTCGCGTAAGACACCTAAATACGAAAACTAAATTCATCCTAAATTTAAACGTGTCTGCCACAGGTATCCCAGCTAAAAGGACACGGCTGAGATGCGAGAGGCCCGCACACGGGAAAAAATTGCTGTTTCCCTCCTGTTTCCCACTGATAATTTGTTGGACGGAGAAAAGTCAATGATGATTTTTGAAAATGTATTCCTGCCGTTCATTTGTGGAGGAGTCCATCAATGCATGAAGGCTGTAAAAACAGTTGATAACTTCCTTTAACTAACCCCAAGACAGGTCCCAAGTGACGAGTACAATCGTCTGGTGTTACGTGTTAGCAAAAGTGAAATCTATAAATTCAATGTTGGGAATTATAAAGGGTTGACTGCGTTCACAACCGTGAATTAGGGTTTCCAGACAAGCTTTGAAATATCTGGTATTAATTATCCCTTTCGTGCCACCGACCGTCACGGTGATCAAATAATAAGTGGTCGTATAACTGCGCTTGAAGTCTATTTTCCACTTGTTTCGGAATGGTTTTTGAATAAATTTTGCCGATAAAAGAAAGCTCGCCGAACATTGAAAATAAACAACGGAGTCTCGTCTCTTGGTGACACGCTGGTTTGCGGAATGAATGTTCACTTTGTCTACAGCGATCATGAATTTTAATTTGTCCACGTTTGCTCTTTCGTGGCCCCAATTCTACGTGGACTTATTCAAATTCACTGTGATAATCATCAGTTGCCTGTAAAGCCGTGTTCCAGCTTGCTTTTACATCTCAAGAGAAGAAGAGCCCACGCTCCTATCTCTACCGATCAAGCCAATTTGTTACAGGTGTGGAAAGCAACACTGACAGAGCAATGTTCTTCGCTTCGTTGACCGGTTTTGCGCTCTTATTCGCCTGCGCTTCTTTCACTCAAGCTGACGAACCTGAACAAGCTCGAGATCATCTTTCCGTTGGAATTATGATCAAGCCGCACCACTGTCCGAGAGAAAGCAAAGACGGAGACGTGTTGTTGGTCAGGTACAACAACACACTAATCGACCAGACTCCAGTCTTGCCTATAAGGTGGGTACAGGAGGCTCCTATGACACTTTGATATAATTATTAGATTCTTGGCTTGCAATATTCTGCTTTATTAATACTGGACGTTGCTTGTCTACCGCAAGAAACTTTCGCTGAACTGTCATCCGACTGTATGTTTTGCGAATCAGTTGACGAATTGTATTTTAGACGGGTTTCCGAGACGCGATTCTTTTCTAATGCGAGATGATTTTCAGCCAGCTAAATTTCTTATTTGAACGCCAACTTAGGCGGAAAATAGCCTAAAACAGTGAACAAATGAAACAAAAGTCGTTTGAAATCCGGATCATTCTAGCTTTCAATGCTTTGCACTCGGTTTAAAAGAATTCACGTACTTCGTGGCGAATTTTTGCGCCGGATATGCGGCAAACCTCATAGAGTTGCAAAAGTGTTCGTGCATGGCTCGTCCAACAAAGTTTTCTTTAGTTTCATTAATCGATAAACGAATGAAAACAGTCAAATAGACACTTTATTATATTTTACGGATATCCCAAAGGAATCGCAAATTTTGTGCCTCATATACGTTACTTTTTGTCGGGCAGTAAAACTGTCCGTCCTGATTTTCATTGTGGGTAACGCGGAAATCTGAAAATTGTGATGAGATTTGCGTCGTTTGGGAAAACACAACCATTTACTTTTCGTGTGAAATTTACTTACAAAATAATCTGGGAAACGAAAAAACAAAATGAACCTCCGTTTTTTTCGTTCTAGTTGAAAAACGACAAACCGGCAAATTCGGTTTTTTTCGTTTTTCGAATTTTGTCTTTCTAACGAGGCAAATTAAAGTGCAGCAATGGAATTTATTCTTTCTGTTCTATTCATTTTCGTTATTCTCCCGTTTACGAAAGGGTAACGAAAATAACTGAATTCAGCAGAAATTAAAACAATTTTATCTGTTTCACCGTTCCTTATGGTGGAAAATTAACGACTGGTTTATGCTTTACCGTACGAAAATCGAGTTATGGTGAGGGCGTGAAGAAAGACGACGAAAAGATAGAGTTATAGGTACAGACGAGAGAACTTCAAACTTTCCCAAGTACATCCTAACTGTACATACACACAGCTAAATCACTCCCACACAACGGTTAGAGCAGGGAACTTAAAATTTAGAAACGTCCCTACCTTGCCTTCCGACACGTTTTCCCGTTGAACTGTTAACGAACGAAGGGACGAACTAAAACGCCACAAAACAAATCACTCTCTAACGAGCAGAAACAAAGGCTTCCGCACGGTTTGCACGCTCTGCACGCCTATACGTGCGTTTTACAATTTCCTAACCAAATTTAGACTTAACCCTTTCAGCCCCAAGGGGTCCCCCAGTGACGAGTAAAATCCTCTGGCGTTAGACAGAGTAAAATATATAAGTGGCACCATTGGGAGTTAAAGGGTTAATTGGCGTTTTGGGAGAACGTGATTACCCATTAATAAATTTTGAATTCTCTCTCTAACTTTGACGGCGTTCATACTAGTTCTGTTCCCGGACAGTTAGGGTCACGTACTGTAGTCATTTAGTACAGCTTTTCTTAGACTCGCTCAAGGAAAACTAAAGAAATAATGCGCAAAAAAGAGGCCCTGTGAGAGGCTCAAAGTAAAGACAGGAATTTTAAAAACAATTAAGCAGACACTGAACAAAATCGAACACCGGCAAAAATTAAATCTAAACATCTTTCTTTCGCAGTGAATTTGAGTTCACATTAGGTGAGGGACAAGTTATTGCCGGGTGGGACCTTGGGCTTAGAGACATGTGCGTTGGAGAACTCAGGGAACTTGTGGTTCCTTCTCAATACGGATACGGGGACTTTCCCGTCGGCGACAAGATTCCCCCTCGAGCGCTTCTTGTGTTTTACGTCGAGCTCTTAAAAATCAGCGACCCTGGTGAGGACGGTGGTAAACCAAACATGTTCAGGGAGATTGATGTCGATGGAGATGGAATGATCTCCCACTCCGAGGTAAGTCAAGAATGTTCTGATATCCGTATTTCAGGCCTGCACCATATAATCAACAGTTCTTTATTGCTGATTATATAGTCAATTTGATTGTAACTTCCGATAGGCTGTTCAAAATGTTACGATGGTACAGAATCTCAAAACATCGTATTGACCATCTACCGCAACTGATTCAAAGTGTGTGATTAGTTTTTATTAAAAACTGTGCGATATTGTTTTACTGAAGAACACTAGAAACGATGTGCTCTTCATTTCAATGTCGATGAAAACTTTGGAGGCTGTTTGGCTTACGCGTTAGCACTGCTTTTAGTGGTGACTACAGAAGTCTGACCCCGCTTTTTTTTTTAGCCAAAGATAAAAACTATTAAAACCAGTAACGACTTTTTACGAACCTTTCTACCTCGCTTAAAGGTGGCTTAAAGGTATTTTATTCGAGTTCTAGCCTCGGTCATTCAAGTCTAAAAGGTGGATAACGCTATCCACGGGATAAATAACTATCTCTTCAGCGGATAAGCGGTAGCAAAACCAATTAAGTTGTCCAGTCGACAGCGAATTATACAGTGGATAGCGCGATCCACCTTTCGAACAACTGGGGCCTCATTGATTCAACTGATTGTCTACGTCTACGTGTTCTGTGAAAGCAATTGTTTGGTTTTGACTTTTCGATGCTCGGTTAATTTGGACTCCATTCTGTTCCACTGCAGGTTGCAGGATACCTGAGGAGAGAAGGTCTCTCCCATGGAGAAGGTGACGAAAGCTACGATGCTATGATGCAAGAAATCTTCCACGAAGAAGACAAGAACAAAGATGGATTTATTTCTCACGAAGAGTTCCAGGGAATAAAGCATGGAGAGCTCTAGAAATTCCAGCAGCAGAACTTTTATCTAGGCAAAAAGCGAGTGTATTTATCGAACGAGCAGCTAAAAGACGTCCCACACACTTTACAGTATGCTAAAGATTTTAATCTCGACAGTGTTCCGCATCTTGAAAGCGAAGCACGTTTATTAGAACAGCTGATTCAATTTTAATAAAGATCCAGACAATTTCAGATACTTCTGCTGTGCTTTTTGTCATTCTTCAGGCTTCAGTTGAGGGCATAAGGGAGTCTTTAACTACCTAACAGGTGATAAACGCATATTTGCTGCTATTACACGCTTGTCGAGACGTCTCTCGTCTAGAAGCTTCAAGTGTACTGGCCAGCATTGCTGGGAAGTTTGGAAAGGCTCGCTCGAACGGCGAAGCCACGAAAACAAGTTGCCAAATGGAAAAAAAAAGTGGGGAACGGGGAGGGAGAAAAACTGGTTTGTCTTCCTCCGTCTCACTGTTTTTGCGACTTCGCTCTTCTCTCTGTACAAAAATTATCACGCGGTTAAGAAATCTCGGATTTTACAAAATAAATTAAGGAAAGCTTATTATACATTTAAAATGGAATTTTAAAAAAAGGTTGGAGACATACGCTTTTACAACTCCAGGACTTTGGGTTTTTCTTTGTCTTCTATGCCCGGCAAATCTCGAAATGTGGCAAAAAAGGGTGCATCAAGTTTTTGGCCTCAATGCATACCTGGAACAAAATAGCACTGGTTAGGTTTCTGGAACGTACAGTCACACGGCAGTTTTTCACCTACTGGTGTCACCTAGGCCAACATGCGTGCATTAGGTACACATAGCCCTCGCTATTATGGAACCAACACTCTTCTTAGGCAAACAAAAGTCTGCCACACAACACCCTTGCATACAAGCTAACTAAAACATACATTTTAACTCCATACAGCTCTCTGGGAAAGTTCTTCTGCTGCTCCTCTTGCAGAACAATTAGGGATGATTTTGAAAACAAATCCTTAAGCTTCTTGTCAGACCTAAGAGAAACCCTTGGTATTAATCATCCACCCATTAGCGTTAAGTTCAAAATTTAGTTGATGTTCACAATTATTTTAGTGGCACAGTCAGTGTTGACGACCAACCATAATTTTCAGCTTTGATACCTGGTCACACTGCTATCCAGTGAGTCCAAGTCCACTCCAGTTTTTGTGACATTCTCTTTAACGCATATCAGTCCATTTGGAGACAGCCCCGACTGGCATCGCTTGAAAAAGTCCACAAAGTCCTCTGTTGGAAGCAATGGCAATCCAGATTATTCTTTGCTATTACTGATGCAAACTTGATAATTGATAACTTTTTTTACCCCAGTATCACACTAAGCAAAACCGAAATATAAATATATATAATTATAATATAACACAAACTGACCATCTGTCAAATGTCCCAGAACCCACTGACACCAGATGACATTGTACCTCCCAGCTTCAGGTTGAAAATCCTAAAAAACAATAATAATAAAAAGAGAAAATTTAATGTTCTGTTAGCCGGAAATCCCTCAAGTCTGCATGTTAAAATCTGTATTTTAACTGCATTCTGAATATGTATGGCAACAAAAACAAAGAAACAATCACAATAATCCAAAGATATTAAACTGGGTACATAAACAAAATACCGGTAATAGTACTTTTACCTGAAGTCCTTTAGAATAGAAGTGTCCTACCCTATCCCTTTTTTCACCCTGAAAGAATAAATTTTACAACACCAACCAATGATTGCAGTTTCTCTTCTAGTGCTACTCTACCCCCTCCCCCCACAAAAAGTAATATTCAAGCAATATTCACTAGAAAATCCTTTGCTTTTTCAAGAAAGTCAGGGTTCTGTTCCACCATGTCCACTGTGTCAAATAATGGTAACAGCAAGTTCTTTGTCACACGCCCAATGCCAGCACCACAGTCTAAACACAGTAAATAATAATTTATCACAAAAAAATTCCATGATAATAAATCCCAAGACTAAGTACAGTCTCATACAAGAAAGTACAGTATTACGAGAGTTTCCTCAAAATCTATGAATAGTTACATGACTTCTCTAGTAAACTGAAAAAGTTCTGTTGCCATGGATGCAGCAACAGGCAATTAAACACATGATAAAAAACATGATCTAACTGGCCATGACACATGGCGTATTTGGGTATCAAACTTTTGAAGGTTGACAGCTTGTTAAGAGAACTTTTGTGGCACTTTTATAAAAAGCAGAAGCATGATATGAATGATTGTAACAAGTCGGGTCAATTTGATCAAAGAAGTTCTCAATATCTAAATCTGACAGCCATTTTGAGAAACTTGCTCTCACAGTCCTTCAAACTTCAAATCTTTGATGGCCAAACATCAAATGTTTGCAAGCCAATTACATGTTTTTATGTTACATGTTTACCCCTAGCTGCAACGGACAGCATCAATACACACGTGGGTCGACTCACCCAAGGCAACACAAGGTTTTATTTTTACAGGTGAGGAGCTGTTCACAGTCACTGTGGGATCAATCCGTCTCTGTTTAGCAGGCTTCTCTTCAGGTTTATTTGGAAGCTGAATGAGCAAAAACTACTTCATTAAATTTCTGCACCATTAGATCTCATTTAGAACCTTGAAAGAAACAAAGGCCACTCTTATGAGGTTCAAACACTATTGTAGAAGAAAGCAAATTCAAACTACATGTATCTCAGAAATTTTGACGTACATGTGTGACAATCCTCAAGTCAAGACAAATGTGGTTAGTACATTTATTCAGGCCTTGAAACAAGTCAAACAGCCCAATTCCAATACATTACAGTTAAATATATTAATCCTCTTAAAGTCTTCGAGGGTACTTTTCTTTATAGGAGTCTCAAGATGATCCCTTTTTCGTGTCTAAGAGTGTTTTTATATTGAAATTGGGCCATTTCTGTTTCAAGAAACCACACGGGACTGCGTGAATTACCTCTAAAAATGTACTTATGAATCGCTTTGAATGTGTTATGTCTGTCATTGAAATGTGAGCATATCCTCCTAACATTCCATTCACAGTTGCTGGGATATTCTGTTGAATGACCACGGACATAAAAAATTAACCAATAATATACATGCAATTATTCAGTAAAATCTCTGTAAAAAGGGTTGATTCCTTGTCAAATGATCCATTTTCTATGCATAAAAACTATTGTACGCAAAATGATGGCCAAGCTGATGTCTCTAATCTATATGCTAAAAAAAAAAAAAACTATTGTCTGCTGTGATGGCTAAGCTAATGTAGGGCCATCTAGTGATGGATAATCCTGGAGAGTTGGCACAATGTGCTAAGATATTGTTTACATGATAATCTGCAATGGTTTGCTGCAGCCTGTGAAATGATCGGAAGCTGTCTGCATGGGATGTATCCCACATAATCCCAGGTACCACAGAAAAGTCTCTCCAATAATGTTGGTGATCACAGACAAGTAAACCCATGATCCACCTTACATGTAATTTTGGTGCAAAACAGGCACCAAGCATTTATTTCAAGGTTGATTGGACAATAGGTGTTTTAAGGAGAACAATGGTATGTCATCCACAACTTGCTACAGATCATCCAACACAAATGCTTCCATTAGAGATTTTCTCTGTCAGCTGCGTTGAAATGATCTACAAAGAAGGGCCAGATTAACCTCCTCATCAATCAAACTGTATGGTAAAGGTAAAGGTAAACTCTGCTTACGAGCCTGGAGGCCCATCAGGCCGGCGCTTAACTCCGGTTTCCATAGCATGAAGTGACTAGGAGTATTTCTACTCCCCCCTGGATGGGATGCTAGTCCATTGCAGGGTTACCCCCCAGCATTTCGCACCTGGATGGAGAGAGGCACTGTGAGAGTAAAGTGTCTCGCCCAAGAACACAACACAGCCAGGACCCGAACCAGGACCACTCGATTTGGAGTCGAGTACTCTAACCATGAGGCCACCGCGCCTCCCCAAACTGTATATCACACTGAGATCTGGCTTAAATTGGCACAAACCATACTTTCAGATAAGGGGTTTTAATTTAACAATGAATATTCAGCAAAGTAATGCTCACTTTCCAGTAATCTGCGGCATGTCCATACCAACTGCTCTTATCGTGCATTTCTGAAGGCACATCAGTACCAGTGCAAGCCATTCCAGAGCTCTCTGAAAGTCCTGAAACAAACTGCATGCACAGGGAGCATGCACTAGTGATTGAATTGAATAAAATATTAAACTTATACTATAAACTTGAGTCTGTCCTTTTTTCGTCTTTTTTTCGAAAGAATGGTTGACGTGATAGTAATGCACACGCAAGCTGAGCTTTCTGCGCAAGCTAATTAAGTGAAATTTATGCTGTATATTAAAAAAAATGACGAGGGATGCAACTTTTTCACCGAGCCCAATGAACACAATTTGAAATGTCACAGAAAGCTCGACACTTTGCAGCTTCTTTGTTTTGTTAATATTTTATATTCAATTCAGTCACTAGTGTATGCTCCCTCTGCTGCATGCAAACGATTATTGAAGGACCGAATGTATTTAACTGATTTAACTCGCTCATTTACTTACTCAACACTAAGGCTGTATTTACACACAAATTAATACCTCTTCTCGGGGTTTCCTCAAGAAGTCCGCTCTTAGCACGTCAGGCGAGCAAACAACTTCCCTCAACAATTTCAATGCAAAACAGATTTAGCCGCCATCTTGCAATTGACTCAAAGGAAAATGCAAAGATGAAAGGAGCCTGGTGAAGAGAAGAAGAATTTTCAGTCCCACAAGTTGATGCCTCCTGCAACCGGCAATGTTTGTTAAATTAATTTTTCTTTCACTAATTCAAAACAGTTTCGTCGGAAGAAAACAGTCACAGTTTTCTTCGGAAACAATTAAGGCTGTATTTTCCTTCATGTTTTTGCCTTCCGGAAGTGGGTCCAAAACTCCCAGCATGCAGCCGAAGGAGAGAAACTTTACGCGCAGGCGTAGTGATCATTTGAATAACTAATTCTGTAATGGCGGATATCTTGTGGGACAAAGAATGTTTCATCAACAGTCTCAGTTGGAAACTTGAGGCTAGATAAGCGAAATCGAAACATATTAACTTCTGGTTGAACTTCGTAACTATCACACTAGAGTGCTGGAAAACGTGGTAGACAGGAATCGCAGGCGGAAGGCTGAAAAATGTCAATTATGGAAGGGACATTGTGGAAGTGGACGAATTACCTGAGTGGTCTGTCATTACTCTCATATGTAAACCAGTCTTTTTACGCTGTTGCTTTTGTTTAGAAAGTGTTGTTGTACGAGTAAGCTTCAGGAATGGTCACCAGTTATCGTTTTTTCTTTTCGAGGAAAAAAAATCAATCGTGTGTACATCGCAACCCTAACAAAGCGATATTGTCGACATTTCATGATGTTGATTTGTTACTACGATACATTGAAGCCATTTCCTTAAACACGATTTTCCGCAAAAAAAAAAAACGTTTCACTATCCTACTGCGTCTCCGCTCATTTTTTCTCCCTAACAATTTCAAATATCAAGCATAGGTGCTTTCGCATTTGACATTTGACTTGCCTTAGAAACCTACTTGTCAATTATCAGCTGATTTTTTTATATTGTAGAATTTCCCGCCGGTTTTGATCAACAACACAAATATTCCCGGTAGAGCTCAAACAAAGAAATCTATTATTGATGAACTAGTTTCTGGGCCAAGTTAACTTAAATTCTCTCTTACAGCAGCAGTTTATATAACTTAAACTGTTTGATAATAATTATCTATATGTGATAGGCACAGCAAGAAGTAAGTAATGTTTATCTCTAGTTTTATAGCAAAGTTATATTACTGGATAAAATAATGTATCACAAAAAAGTTAATTGAAGTCATGTCAACTTGTAAAACGAAATGATTCTTATGGTAATGCTACAGATATCACATGTGACCAGTATCCACAAGGCTGAAATGAAATTAATTCTTATTCCCCTTTAAAACTGCCAACAAGTGATTGGAATCTTGAGATTTTCTGTGAAAACTAGGCTGTAAAAGACACAGCTTTCTGTTTTTGGTGTGCAAAGGAAATATCCACAGGAATTCAGAATCACAAGAGGAAAGTTCATGACTGCCTTGCAAAATAAAAAGAATAAAATTAGCACTTTGGTGATGATTTGTTTCTAGGATGGCAGCCTCGATGGTTTGTCTTAGAAGTTGGTGCGTTGGCTTACTACAAGTCTCAAGAAGAGGTTGGGCTTGGAAGCCGAGGCTCCGTAAAAATGGCTTGTTGTGAAATATCAGGTAAACTTTTACTGTGTTAGCCAAAGAGAAAAGCCAGTCTACTTGTCTGTAGTTTGTCTTGAATTTCATTGACAGCTTGTTCTTGATGAGAGAGAAGTACAACTGTGTCAAGATACATATTGAGAGTTGAAAATCCTGAACCCCTGTAGAATTATTACGGTAATTAAAAAAGTTAGAAAGTGTTGAGAACGTTAATAATGGTCACTGACCAAGAACTGCTGCTTTGCAGTTCACCCCACCGATTCTGTGAGAATTGATTTGAAGATCCCCCCAGACCAGTACATCTACCTCAGAGCTGCCACACCTGCAGAACGGCAGCAATGGTTGGTTGCTCTAGGAACAGCAAAGGCATGCCTCACGACGATGAAACATAATGGACACTCTGAAATGCCAGGAGAATGTAAGTGGAGATTACATGAATTCCTTTACTCCTAACCCATTACAACAGTGATCTTGGTGTTTCAAGCAATCTGATTGGTTCGCTATCTCAGAGTAATTGAGCATTATTCACTCCCTAAGGAGTCAATAATGTGTGATCCAAACAAATTAAACAAAATGGCTGGGGTAAACTTGCGGTTCACGAGTATTTCTGAATCCGAAATATTGAAGATACAAGATGACGCTTTACCAGAGAAGGCCATCACAAAATTTAGCCTGAAAGGTTTCAAAGGTAAGAGAAGACTTCATGTTCATGTACATTTGAAGCTTCTGGAAACACTTTCACGCATGCTTTATACTGCTTTCACATTTTACACGCATGAATTGAGAAGTCAATTAAATTGACTTTGAATGATTTCTTCTGCAACTGTTGAGATGGAGTGTTGGTGAGATCACGTTGTGTGTATATACTAATTCGCGGCTTGGTAAATGTTCTGCCACTATTCACCTCAATTTCAAAGAATAATTGTTAAGTATTGACTTATGGATTTTACAGTGGCTAATGCCAGACAATTCTACTCGTCAGTGGGGGACCTTGGGCATTAAACGGTTAAGAAACTCTGTCTTTTCAAAAACTATGTCCACATTAAGGGAGGACAGAAGACTTCCATTTATGTAGGTTAAAATTAGTTTAGGTAAAGAAAATTAATGTACTTTAATTTGAAGTGTCCTGGCTTGTTTTATCCTTTGATTTGAATTATCGTTTGTCTGGTATTATCATAAATAAAACTTGAAGACATTAAGGAATGAAGCAATTTTCACCTGGAATTTGTGTTAACTTACAACATAGATACAGCTTTGTGCATCTCAAACAAAAGCCATTTTTTTCAGCTGTTTTTGGACTTTTCCTTATCAATTTTATCACAGGTTATTTGGAGTGTTCAGTCTCAAATTTTACACCAACAATGAGCATACAGTAAACTTTGTTGTGGAGTTTCTTTGAATAGATGATGCTATCAAATGAATTTTATTTGAATGTTCTGTCCACTCTTGTTTATCCAACAGCACTGAGCCACATGAAAGAGAAGATGCAGGAGCTCACCATGTACCGCAGTCTGCTCCTTCAGCAGATTAGCACCATCAAAATGCTCTGCACCAACAAAGAGGAAAGTCAGGTACATGTACCATAATGTACATTACATGGCTTAAAAAATGCATGGCTGAAGTGTTTAAACTCCAGAGTGTGTAGCTCTAAATACACCAGCACAAATGTAATAATTTATTTGCCCAACACTTCAGTGCATTTTTCCAGTGTGACTGTGTAACTTACGGGAATTTATTTACCAGGAATTTGTTGAAGCAGGAACCATGCTATCTGCTACCTGTGATGAGTTTTTAAAGAACCTTTGTGACTGTATGGAGCTGGCAGAAGGCCATTTTGGTAAGTCTTTGATGTCAAACACCTGTGGAAGATTTGGGAGGAGGTTATCGGAATTCCTGAGGCTGACATCTGTTAATCATTCATAATTATATCCCTTCTACAGCAGGTTCGTCGTCATCATCGCCATCATCTCCAACCACCACAATGAATAAGGTACAAATGTAATTGGGTGCAATAATAAAATTAAAAGGAAGAATAGTTGCCTTCAGAGAAACTAAAATTGTCTGGAAAAACCAGTATTGTATTAGTCACACCAATGTGTTGTTTGTTGTTGTTGTTGTTGTTTTCTAATTCTTTTTTTACTAATATGGAATCAACTCAATGCTCCAAGGGAGTAAAGTCCCCCCCCCCCCCC
>BLFK01000270.1:87132-97132 GCA_014634185.1 Astreopora myriophthalma
GCAAAATGCCCCATCATGCAGTTATCTCAGCCAATTCCTCTTGCGTGCGGCGAATTTATCACCAAATCCTGGCGGACATGACGTAACGAAAATAGTGCCAGTTGGAATCAGCCTTATTCTTGTAGCCAATCAAAATTGAGATGGTGACAGCAGTGTATAATAGTATATTTTTTGTGTGTGGTAAACCGCAATATGAACGCCCCCGAAACAATATGCTAATGAGCAAGAGCAAAGGCTGTACACGCCTGCACACTCTGCTCGCTTTGCACGTGCGTTTTTCATTTTCTCTATTTGCCGTCCGCCGCTACAACAACGTGAATCTTTGGTTTATTATCTTTACTTCGACGTAGTTCATACCAATTTAATTATAGGATACATGTATCTTGTCCACATTGGGCAACGTGAACGAGATGGAACAATCACGAAGTTTTCGTTGGCCTTGCCGTCGTTGCAGAAACTTCCCAAAACTGCAGCTGTACAACATCGCTATAAATTCAACAATCGTTTTCTCATATTTTCGTTCTAGACGTTGTCAGCAACAAAGCATAGTTCACTCAGAAAGCAACTTCTCCACGAAGGTCACAGGTGCGTGTATCGAAGCACTCCACTTTTGTTCACGCCCCAGCTGTTAATTAAAACCATCAAAGTAATGACATTTTGTGATTTTGAGCGGTTTTCAGTGAGTATTGCGAGCCTTAAACTGAAGTAATAGTTATTAATCGTCGCTGGGTCCCCATTTAAACAGCTGGATAAAGAGAGAGATTGTGAAGCAACTGTTATTTTTCAAGTCACAACACGACAGTGGTTCACGGATTCCAACCCAAGACCTTGAACAGTCCAACGCACCTTCGTTGGAGTGTGTCCTCCCCCATTTTAGGGTAAATCGCCTCTTTAAGATCACAGAGTCAAATATGAACGCGGTGGCGTCAAGGTACATTTAAAGAGACAACTCCTCAATGATGGTTTACGTCTGAAGTCTGAAAGCGTGCGTGCTGAGGCTAAATGCTAATTTAAAGTGAACAGGGGTTGTTGCTTACTGAACGTTATAGGTTGTTGCATTGGCGTGTTCTTGTTGTACGTATTAGGAAGTTTTGCGCACGTAGTGTTAATCATAATTCAACCAAATTTCTTGTCACAGATCATCGTCTCCTCCGCCATCACCCACGTCAAGTTTGGCCAGCACATTAAGCTCTACATTCAATGGTGGGCGGTACCTGTATACTTCTGTATTAAATCAATTAAACTACTACTCAAAGAGGGTGCATTCTTTTAGGATTGTGTTTATTCCTATCCCGGTTCAGGCTTAGGGGGTTTTCGAACGGAACACGTGTTCCCCAAACGGAATGGTTATAGCGGAGGTGACCTGAGAACTAGCGCTCGGAATAGTCTGGACACGACTAAGACTGACATTTCGGCGGCCGCATATAATTTTCGCGCCAAAATCATCCCAAAGGAACATGTATTCTGTTTGTCTTCTTCATTCTTCTATCAGGAGGAGAATTAAACAAAATGCTCCTCCTTTCATTGCAATAACAGAAGAAGTCCCACAAGAACAGGTAAACCGAATTTTCGGATTTCCGTGTATTCTTATTCAAGAATAGCCCCAAAGGAATGCACCCAGAGAGTCGTGTTCACTTTGATATCACGTTGGCCACGTGGAGTCGAAATGACGCCATTTTCTACTCTTAGTCTTACACTGTGTGTGAATGTGTGAAAACACTCATATCTGTGTACGTTAACGGCAGGCTGCTGCTTGTAATAGAACCATGAAAATTCTCCTATTCTAGCTTACTTCTTCCTTTTGAGTACTTGCTCTATAGCTGTGGCTCACACGCAAGAGATAAGCTGAAATTAGATAAATTTCATTGATTTTTTTGTTAAACCGAAAATTTCAGTCGGACGTTTGCCGTTTGCCATATCTCTCAATTCTTTTCTATTTCACCCCCTCCAGGGCCACCAAGCGTAGCAACAATGAGCGACCAATCAGCTGGCAGCGAGCAAACGCCGTCGTCAGGCAGCAAACGTCCCTCAACCGAGAGCCCCTCTCAAATTGTTGGAAATCGTTCGTCAACAAACTCCTCTGATCACACTGACCGCAGGCACGGGCCAGCCAGTGGAGTAAGCAGTAGTAGTTCAAGTCGAAATCACAAAGCAGTGTACATTGAATCGTCTCGAAACTCTCTGGATTCCAATTCGTCCAATTCGAACTCCGACGAAATGAAGGAGGAACCGCTATCGTTCTTCACCGCTGCAAAATCGAGGTAAGTTCGCTCTTAATGTCATTGGCTTTGCTTTGCCCAATGATTGGCTGAAAAATCCTTGTGCGAACTTCCCAACCAATCAGATGCAACTTAAGTCACTCTCGTTTTCCCGCGCTAGGCGACGGCTGCTTTTACTTGCTTCGCGTTCTGATTGGCTAAAAAAGCCAAGTAGTGAATTTCTTCGAGTTTTGGTTGGCTGAAGGATGTTTCTATTTCCCTCAGAAGGTAATTGGCTCTGTAACCACTTTGAGCGCTCCATTCCTTGTGTCATGGTTTTACGACGCCTAAGTCAAAACTGCTCCATATCATTCTGGTAATTTGAGCGACCAGGGCTCAAACAATTTTGAGGACAACCTGTACACTGTGTTGTTACTCAAAAGTGCAATGCTGGCGAAAGACTACAAAACTACGTTTTTGTTTGTTTTTGTGTGTGTAGGTTTGAAAATATCCAACTTGGCGTGGACAACGGTATCCCAACTAAGCCATTTCTTTCGTCTTGTTCGTGTATTATACCGTTTCTGGGTGAGTATCCGAATACTTGAGGCCAGTGTTGTTTTAGCTTTAAAGCCCAAATTTAGCGACCTTGTTTTCCACGAGTTGAACAGGTACTGGTCAACTATCTCGGTGGGGTCTGCTGAACGTCTCTCAATTTGCAGATGTTGACCAGAAGGCAAGGTCACTGTAGCAGTTTCAGTTATTATTACTTGTTACTTGCAGACGTTCTTGGATCAACGGCGTTCGCTCCTGTTAAGTTGGATATCAGTGGAAACATAAAAGTAAGAATTGTTTCCAAGTCCTTCTGCTGTGTCTATTTCAGTGTTTGTTGTAAATGAAGCAGGGGTATAAAATGTTCACTGTTAATTGCAAAATCAATTTGTTGTTATGTTTTAGATTCATTATTAACCTGCGAACATCAAAACCACTCTTTGTTATACTTGTCAAGCATACTGTCACATGCTGATGCTGTTTATCATGTTGTCTAAATTCAGTCGAGCTTTCAAACCTCTGTGTAGTTGTAAAGCGGCTAGCACTTGTTTCCATCGCTCAAACTGACAAGTCCCTTTTACTTCGAGTTACATGAAGTAAAATCAGTAGAGTAAACGTGTTAAACTCGGATCTCTCGCTTCTTGGTAATACCGATATCCAATAGACTAACGAGGCAAGTTGCTGGAAACAGCCAATTTTTAAAACAATTAAATAGAAGTACCGTCACAATAACTTAAAGCTAATCGTTTTCTAGTCGGTGCTTAGATTTAAATGCTGTAGCAGAAGCGCAGTTTTTTGTCGAACTAGAGTTCTATTCTACCAGTTTTCTATCCAGCAAAAGGCGTTCTCTTGACCACGATAGGCTGGTCGCTAAAGATAAGAACATTACACCATAGAATTGTCAGGAGATGTTCAACGTCATTTTGAGCGATGGAAACAAGTGCCCGCCTTGTAAAGCTCGTGACGTCTAAGATTTTCCCTTGTTTACGCGTACGCATGCCTGTAGAGTTATCTTGCACAACACGAGTAACTCAGTGATTTAATTTTTTGTGTTTTAGAAACTCGAAGCCAAGCATGGAACAGACCCTAAAGCATTCGTAACGCTACAGAACATTGTTTACCAAGAACTCAAAAGCAACACATGTACGGCGAAAAACTCGGCAACGGACGCCTTACTGTGGTTAAAGAGGTAAGGGTCTCACGCACCGGCAGTTTAGCTCGATTCTGACTACACTCACACGAGACATTCAATGTGAAAAGTTTATTGAGGATGAGTCAGTCAGCCATGAGCCGTGCGATTCAGTGTATCCTAATAACCCGAGATGCACCGAGAGTCTCTCCAACGTGCCGTCAGAATAATAATTTCCGACTAATTCGTCCCTCAAACGTCGGAAATTACATTTTACAATTATCAGCCATCGTGTCTCCGTAGCTCAATACAGATTTTGTTTTGCCGTTTGTTTGTTTGTTTGTTTGTTTGTTGTTTTGCTTGGTAGCTGTGTTCGTTTCATTTTTTTAGGGTTGTGTTTCTTTGTAAAAGAAGGAAACCCACTATGCTCGTAACACGCTCATATATAGTAACACAACTGGAGAGTAGTGATGTTTTCTCACACCTTGCTTTGTCATTTGGCTTAGTGTACTTTACAGTATATTGTCAAAATGTCCTTCGAAGATTTAGCCTCGTCCTTCATCTGCTTTCTTGGGAAATATAGCCTACGTTTGAAAAGTTTGGGTCAACTCGAGGTGTCACAATTTCTGTTCTTCTGAACTTGCTTCTTGCAATGACAAATTTTCTGTTGTAAATTTCAGAGCCTTAGAATTCATGCAAGTTTTTCTGGCGGAGGTTGCTCGAGGAGAAAAAGATCTTGCTGTTGCAGCAGGTAGGCCAATTAGCAGGGCTGGCGTTAACGATCTCGGCTACACAAGCTTACTTTTTTTGTTCGCGCAAGTGAAGGCGACTTTTTCAAGAATATTCGTGTTGGGGGAAGGTGCTTCTTGCAAGAGAATTCGGGGTCAGGCTACAGTCATGCGGGCCATTGGCTCTTGTACGACTTAAGCTTAAGTGGTACTGGATGGTAACTACAATTTTTGTCATTCTGATTTCATTTAATAAGCGTTTTTTCCCCTTCCCTTTTGTTTTAGGCACAGCCTATGGCAAAACTCTTCGCAGATATCATGGCTGGGTGGTGAGAGGCGTATTCGCGGTAAATGTGTAATTTGTTACATTTAAATTCGTTTTACCAGTGCGGTCGAGACTTGAAAATCGAAAAGCTTCGACAGGCTAACGGTAAATTACTTGTTTTGGTTTCCCAAATACGTTTTTGTTTTCAGTTTTCTTGTTGCTAAGGTAGTCGAGATACGGGGTTGCCAGTGTGATGCCCATGGTTTTATTGCTTGCCTTAAACGCAAAGGAATTTGTCTCAAATGCCTCGTGGAAATTGGTTTGTGCTTATGTTTTAGCTGGCGGTGAAGGCGGTTCCCTACAGATCAGACTTCTTGACCTCGCTGGGGACCACTGAAAGGGGCGTGGCTTCCCATAAAGATGTCATACGCGACATGAAGATGTGCGTGGAAGGACTGAGTCGAGTTACGAACATTATAAACCAGTTATACCGCAAACACAAACTTGATTCAGAGGACACCGTGTGACGTCATCAGTGACGAGGAGGTTGATTGGATAAGGCTCGGTTTGCGTGATTCTGGTTTAACCGGTTTTACAACTGTCACGCCTTCAACACTGGCATACTTTCACTATACGTGACTGAAGCCGGAGTGACGTATATGTGGCCATCTATGCTGATCGACATTTAAATGATTTTAACGGTAGTCTATATCTTAACATAAATATTGCAATGCTCTCCAGAATTTCTGGTCGAGCAATAATCAAATTTCGTAAAACAGTATATGCGATGGACAATAATAAATTACGCGCACTGGTAAAAGGTGCCACAAGTCAACCGCCAACGGCTAGCTCAAAAGCTGGCCTAGTGAGAAGTACACACAATCCCAATAATTCCACAGGGGAACGGAAGACGTGTTAGGCTTCTTCGTAAACCAGAGCGTCGAGTCGGAAACAGATTGTATAAAGTACGTCCTTAACAACAACATGGGGTTCAAGGGTTCAGGTGTGAGATCTGCCGTAAATCAAGAACCAAACCACCACAGTCTCGCCCCCAGTGCCCTTCTCTTTTGCGCTTAACTGAGGGAGCCATAAGATCCGAGGCTCTGGTGACGAGAGTGCAAACCACCTCTGTCAGTAATACAGATACCACGCAAACAAGTCTTTTAATGTAATTTGGGTCCATTGTTTTTTTTTAACCAATCCGGAGAGCTGTTGTAATAGCTGCGTACAGAGCCCACCAATAAAATTACTTTTCGGGATTTCACTCCCCTGGACAACGGTGCTTTCCAAGTTGTGAATACTGTTGGGGCTCTAAATGGTACATGAATATGCAGCTTATAGTAAGCAGAAGTTTTAAATGGAAATTTTTGTTTGACAGTGGAAACTTTACTGTTATTTAATATGGAAACTTTTCTATTATTGTTTAATATTATGACCACACACATGTTAAGCTGAAAGCTCAAACGTGGTCACAAACAAGCGAGACATACGTTCTGTGGTGGCACAAGGTTTACATTTTTGACAGTTTGGGTGCCCTACGGGCTTTTGCCATGGTAGCGCATCTAGGTTAAAACAAGGGCTGAATGCTTTTTTAAATTTATGCACTATTCACTCGTCTAAGGGCGGCAATTTTAGCATTAACTTTATTACAAACCAGTTTATCATGTGGTTCAAAACTATGATCACTATATATGGATAATTCTTATTCATCTGCAAGGATGACCATCTCTTTGCCATATTTATACACATGCCGGAATCAGTAGAGATCAATAGACAGAATGGTCCTAAAAGAACGGGCCCCTTAACTTAAAATTCGCCTTTGCAGTGACAGGCAACCCAAGCTCATAATGCCAGTTTTTATGGATGTCTCCGTAAAGAGAATGTATGGAGAACATTGGCCGACCATCTTAAAATGGTAGTAAATTTCTAAATCTGTCCAGATTTCTATGCCATTCTGTGGCCGTTTTGTTGACACAGCCGAAAACACGCACTCTTCCCCTGAAGAAGCAAAGCACACACTCGAGGTGGGCCAAATTGATTTGAACAGATAAAGAAATTTGCTACCACTTTGAAATGGTCGGTCAATGTTCTCCATACATTCTCTTAACTGAGACATCCATAAAAGTTTCCGAAGATAACAACCAGATTGAACTGGGGAAGGGAGAGGGGGGCATAAACACAAACACTGTGGCTCTGGAGCCTGTTAAGGAGTGCTCGGACACGCCAACGAATGTTTGTTTAATGTAATGTCGCGGGGCAACTCACGAAGGCAGCATTTTATCAATTTTAGCAAATACGCATGCGCAAATGTTTCGAACGGTTTACTTCCGGTCCACTCCATTGCGTACCATATGGAAGGCAGAATGGGTTACGGTTTCAATATATATTGCTCGAAATCCAATGTTAAGTTAACTGGGACTGAGCTGTGAGTACGAAAGGGATCTGTTACATATGGTCTAGGGGCCGACATTTCTCTCCCTCACTGCCGCGTCGGGGGCAGACAGGCTGTCGTGGACGGGTATCTGAAAGCAGCGAGGAACTGGGGGTTGGTATAAGCGATCCGCGGGCCGAAATCTCGGGGAGACTCGTCTTGGTACACCGCTCAGGCAACGCGTCCAGAGGTACCGCTACTGGTCCAGTTTTTTTGTTTGCTTTATTTTTGGCATCCAGTCTGCGCATGCGTGAATGCACGAAAGCACTGTTTCTTTAGTACGTACCACTTAGGAGACGCAGTGACTGCATTTAACAGAAATGACGCTTTAACTGCATTCTACAAGCGATGAGGCTTGAACATTTCAAACCGTAAGCATGATTTAGATGCTCTGGGGAATAAAGTAGGGATTTTACGACTTTTCCCGGAGTGAATTTTAATGACCGAATGCACAAACGGCGGCCAATAGATACGTATTCTTTTGTCTGTGTGCTAATTAGCCTCGTTAGCATGTGCTTTTACCCTAAAATAGCTGGTCAGTCCAATTAGGACGGTCTATCAGGGGGTCGCACAGTCGGCAAACCGCCTTATTTTGTTCTCTTTAAGCCGCGAACCGCTTTGTTTTCTCCTTGAGACCGAAACCGCCTTTATGGCTTCTGAGACAGCAAACCGCTTTCGTTTTCTCCTTAAGACTGAACCCGCCTATAATCTCCTATAAACCCTTTCGAAAAACAGCCACTAAACACACAAAAATCGAAAACCGCGTGATAAAGTTATTTCCCGCAACCGCGCAGTGATTTCTTGACCGTAAAACCGCCACAAAAACAAGACTGAAAACGTAGACCGACACTCAATATTGGCTTAGACTGCCAGAGTATAATAGACCCTCAATTAGGACATGTATAAAAGAAAATATATAAGGCGCCATCTATGCATTCGGTCTATCGGTAACTTGTTTCGATAAATACAGCGGGGACGAAGTTGTGTCTCCGCCAAATAAAAATGTTTCAGACGAGAAATTGAGAAACAACCCTCATCCCCCAACATCAACAAAATTTTGTACTGAAAAACAGCGTGTGTTGCGTTGTGCGCGCATTCAGTTACGTCGTGCGGTACTCGGAAGGCGTCGTCGGAAGCCATTGTTGCAACGAACACGTTCCCCATGTAGGTCGGCCGCATAGGATAGGGAAACATTTTTTTAATTGTACATTCTGTGGTTTCTAGAATGAAAAAAGGTCGACTTCAGGGCTTGGCGGAAAATTAAAACCATGTATCTACAGGCATGTTTCGTTTAATTTCGAATTGTAGACCTTCGCCTTTTGAGTCAAGAAGTATGAAAACGGGTGATGTTTAGTTTCCTTTTAGAAAGTTTTAGACAATTTTAACTGCCATTGACTTAAGTGAATTAAATGAATAATTTACAACTCAAATTCAACTAATCGTATTGTGGTCGGGGATAAAGTTTCCATTCGAAACTACTCAATCGTGAAATAAGAGGTGTTTATTAAATTTAAAGGACCGGTGGAAAGGACAGCAAAAAAGTATGTTTAAGCAGTATAAACAGGGCAAGGTTTGCTCAAAAATCTGCTGAGGCGAAACTGATAACTAAAAGGCGAGGGAGTTTAACAAAGTGGACCAATAGAAATATGACCGACGATCCGTATTCTGACAACGTACCAGCTGATCGCGATGAAGAAATGGAGGCCTTCGATATTTCGCCCATGGCTCTATCGTTCGAAGCCGCTGCTATCATCGGAATGTGCTCGACGATTCTTATAGGCAACGGGCTTCTTTGTGTTCTAAGTTTCCGCAAGCCCGGTCAGTCTTACACGGGAAATACAACCCTACTCTACGTGGCTGTAGCAGATATATTCACTGCAATGATTACCATGCCCTTGATGGTTGCGTCGCTGTTGGAACTTAAGTGGAAATACGGGGACCTGTTATGTAAAACAACGGGAGTTTTGACCATGTTGTTTCTATGTAACAGCTTGTTGATTTTGTGTCTCTTATTGCTCCATCGTTTTTGGCTCGTCTTTTGCTCAACCGAAGATCTGCAGTCGATTTCAAGAAAGCAAACGTTGATTTTCTTAGCTGTCGTGCTTCTTGCAGTCGCTATAGCTTGTTTAGTGTTTTTAGTAGACTGGAAAAGATTCCTTGCCAGCCCTACTAGACTTCTTTGTCGAATGGCGAATTCGCCCAATTATATCGCTTACAGAATGTACTATTGCGTTTTCTCAATGATAGTGCCGCTATTAATAGTGATTTTATTACTTAACCGAAAGCCGCCATATGCGGGGCCATAACCAGAAGCTACATCAAGCATTTTGTTTCTGTTTTGTTTAGTGTAAATGAATATGCAATTCTTGTCTTTATTGTCTCTTGATCGTCTGAACTGCTTTAGCTGTTGCTCTTGTTTTGATCACATCCGAATTTCGTTCCAAAATATGGACAAAACAGAAGCTTCTGTCCACAGACTATCCGCTGTTGGTAGCTAGAAATCCAGTGAGTGGCAAAAAAATTGGGAATTAATTCGAAGGTAGTACGCCAGTGGATTTCTACTAAAAGCAATTAGACCACTCGTTCTCAGCTCGTTTAATTTTCTGTGAGTCAATTCGATCTCTTAGTCTGTAAATATTACCCGTGGATGAAGCACATGATGTGTGGGTCCATTCTCTTCTCCAGGGCTCACGCTGGATA
>BLFK01000270.1:102132-109740 GCA_014634185.1 Astreopora myriophthalma
GCCTGGGTACTAAGAAAGTGATCTCATATTTGAGCATGCGCCAAGGACGAAAAGCAAGCCTCGAGGTCTTCCTGGAACCGCTCTCTAAGCATTCATGATACTGAAACCAGTTTTCGCAAATACATCGGCCAGATCAAGAACTAACCCAACAAAAACACCACACGAGACAAATGTATCCCTTTAACATAAGTAATGGTGTAATATTTAAAATACTTTTTTTTTCTATATATTAACAAGTATTATAAAATTGCATAAAACAAGAACAAAGCATAAATTAAACAAACCAAAGAAAAGCCAGCAAATGTTTCACTTCGTGAAACGTGAAACAGTAATTCACTACTGTTAAAATCTAATTTGATAGCGACGGCTGCTAAGCAGAACCAAGGCTGTGACATTTTTAAGTGTTTCTGTACACATTACTAAATCACATTTCGAGCCACTTACGTTCTTAGAGCGGTTTTCAAGTCAGTGTCGAAAGTAATTTCAAGATTGCTTTGGTATTGCATTACTTCGCTTAGGGATTGGCTGAAAAGTATTGTGCCACATTCTCAGCGAATCAGACAAAAAAAGCAAAACCAGCTGTGACTTGGTCTCAGGCGTTTTCCCGCCCTTAGCGGGATGCATGTATTTGCTTTGCGTTTTGATCGGCTCATTCAATCGCCCCCGTCTGTCCTGATTGGCCAAATTAAAGTTATTAGTTTGGTTTCGTTTTACGACACTCAATTGATAACCGCTCTAAAATGTGATAACACGCGTTTGACGCAGTTTTTATTTACCGATGGGCGAGAAAGAGCCCGGAGACCCCCTCCCCTTCTTCCCAATAATTATGTACTTAAATAAACTAAGAAGACACCATAACTTGGTAGTAACCAATGAAAATGAACCGAAAAGCATGATAGAGTGTGTTCACATGACGTCACGGCGGCCATGTTGGGGGAGTAAAATATTCTTTTGGGAATTGAACTCTATTTTTAAGCAAATTCTTGCTTTTGTTTCAGTATGCAAATCTCGCTGCTGGTCACATGAGCGAAAACACTCTATACACACAATATCCTGACTTCGTTTTCGATGAATCGAAAACTGATTTTAAAACAGAGTTCACCGCAACTGAATACCAAGTTCGTACATAAAATGTTTCATTATGAATTATAGAACCCTGATTGTATTGCGAACAGTCAAACCGGCTGCTTCCAACGTAAGCTGAGCTGAGCTGAGCTTCTTACATGATGGTACATCCCGAATCGCATCTTCTTTTTCCTTCAGCATCATCCTCAGGATCCGCGCTCCTCACCAGAGGAGAATTCTGATCCTCACCAATAGGGAAATCTCCATCTTCTTTGGATCGAGTTCGATCAAGCAAGTTAACTGTTACAAAAGAATGTTGTTCGTATCGGCTCCCACTTAAATTTCCCGCACTGTTGACTCTTTGGACTCGAGCAGCAACGCCTGTTTCTGTTGATTTGCCTTGTTCTGTCATTTCAACGTTTCCTTCTCTTGACGCGTTGTCCTTGTAAGGTAAAGAGGCATCTCGCGAATGCTTTTCCTTCCTGTGTTGGGCTTCCTTGGACGTGCTGCTACACCCTTCGCCTCTAGCATCTGCAGTTGAACAAGCCAAGGATTTTTTACCGTCACCAGCAACTTCAAGGAACGTCGCACCTTGACTTCTTGTCAACCTCACTCGATTCAGTGGAACGCCACTTTCCAAGTTATCGCCCTCTCCTCTGGCAACAGTACTACTTGACTGGAGCTCTAAATCGTGTGATTTTGACTGCACACTGCACGGTTGTTCTTCCTGTGGAAATGCCAAGTTTTCACTGGAAACCTCGCGTGCTGGATTCACATCTCCCAATCCAGTGAGCCCAAGGAGTGAATCACCCACTGTCTTGTCACTGTTTGAGGGACTGCTTATCTTCAACAAGCGTTTATTGATCTCGTTAGGCGCAGACCGAGTCAAGGCTGTCCTCCCTTTGGATCTTTTAGTTGTTTTGTGTTTCTGCTGCAATGCACGACTCCAGCCGGTATTACTCTTAGATGGAGGATCAACAGTTACAGTTTCCGCCCTATTCACATCCTTAGAAGCCCCAGTCGTTCCACCTTGAGAATCATTCAGATCCTCCGATCGCGCAGTAGCTTTCGCCGCACATCCACTTCTCCCTGCTGCAGCCGTGGTTGTTAGCGTTCTGTCGTAAGAATTAACACCTTCACTCTTCACATCAGATGCTGTAGACGGTGAGATTTTTTCAGCTGCTGTTTGCTCAGAATTGATTGAATCTGCGAGTTTCTGCTCGCCAGCCAGTCTCTCATCCTTCTTAGAATTTGTCGAAGTAACCAGCTGTGCCGTTCCAGGACATCTTTCTTCGGGAACCGGAGAGCGTGCTTTTCCACCGCCATCAAGGTTAGTTGTACTATCTGCAGGATTTTCAGAAACTGTTCCCTCGGGACCTTGGCAACATAACCCCCCTGCTCTAATGGAAAGACTTCCCTTCTTCCCTTCTTCAGGGATCGGATGGGATAATTTTCCAGCGCTACTGGACACAGCTCCCTTTTTCCCCTCTTCAGGAACTGGATGAGATAATTTCTTATTACTGCCTGAAACGCATGCTTGCTTCCCATCTTCAGGTACCGGATGGGGTAATTCCTCACTGCTACCACGTACACTTCGCTTCTTTTCCTCTTCAGGAATGGGATGGAATAATTCTCCAGCGCTACTGGACACAGCTCCTTTTTTCCCTTCTTCAGGAACCGGATGAGATAATTTCTTATTACTGCCTGAAACGCATGCTTGCTTCCCATCTTCAGGTATCGGATGGGGTATTTCCTCACTGCTACCACGTACGCTTCGCTTCTTTCCCTCTTCAGGAATCGGATGGGATACTTCCCTGGGAGACTGAGAAACATTTTCCGATGGATTTCCCGAGCTTTTGTCTTCTAAGACTGGATGGGGTAAAGCTCTGTCGGATCTTCCTTCCTCTCTGCTGTCCCTATTTTCCGGATGCTCTGGAAACCAAGGTCCTTCGCTACTTTCAGCCGTATTTGGAGTTCTACAGTCACTAATGACATCAAGAAACAACTTAAGTTAGGGCTCTCAGGTATACTGAAGGTCACTGAAACACACTGAGGAAACTTTGTGGTTGAGATTGCTTTTCAAGTACGGGATTAATGTCGAGAATTTTTCTTATGGAATTCAGTGTTTACAGTAGCCACATTTCAAAAGAACAAAACCAAGGCTTCCTGTGGTCCTTTCTACCATGCAGTTAAGGCCAGGGATTTGTAAATGAAACAGGACACCCATCATACACCTTATTCCAAAATGGCGGCCATTTTAATATTCTTTTGTGTGCATTCAAAAAGCCCTTGTTGCCTCATTCAAGATAAAATACTCTTTTGAATTTTGAGGTTACGAATGAGGCAAAGCGAGTTAATCTGAATGAAGATAAAAGAAATATTAAAATGGCCGCCAGTTTGGAATAAGGTGTACACTTCTGCTTTTAGCCTTTACAAATGGACAGAAGCAGGTATATCCGTTTTTAACTCCAATTTTGTCCTGGAGTAGTTAACACCATCAACACAAGGCGTGCTTTCCATTCGAAAGGAAAAACTTGTGGGTATTTTCTGCCAAATAGAACCAAGTAAAAATTTTGCAGAAATAAATTTGAACAGAGCTCGCATGTACCATCTGACGAAAAACCGGCCAAATTTTGTCGCTAAATGGAACAGTGCTGTATTCCACAAACAGAGCATGTCCGCAGTCTAGTATCGTGAAACACATGGTACAGTGACATTCCGATCATTTCGGCAAAAATGGAATACAAAACAGGAATACGCCCGTAGTTATTCCTTTTTTCCCCCTGAAAAGTTCACGGCCATTGTGAAGACAGTTCGATTTGTTGTCCAACCGGAAATACTGGTTTTTCCATTCAGAAAAGTGAAAGCGCTCAAGAGCTCTGCACCCCTTCGTATTTCCAAGTCAATAATCCTTTACCTTGCGGTTCTTGTATCCACATTGATGACACTGCCATCACCAATGCAGGCATTTCCACCTGAAACGTTGACATTGTAATTGTTGCTCTGGCCAGGGAGGTGTTGTGGATCAACACTGAAAGAAACAACAAAGGAAGCAGTTGATTAGGCTACTTTGTTAATGCTACAATTCAAAGGCAAAGAATGCATGGTGAGATAGGCGAAAAATGCTCTCCAAAAATAATACCCGCACTTCAGAAATAACCTGAACTGCTAGAAGAATAAAAAAGGCGAATTCCATTTCAAATTTTGACGTCTCCGGCGTCACTAAGAGACTCGTTCAAGTGGTCTTCGGGTACAATTGTAAACATTTTAAGCCCAACGGTCAAATTCAATGAAGGCATTTACAACTGTGCGAAATGTGTCTCAGTAAACAGGACGGGTAGGACGTACCCAGAAGTAACGACAGAGTTCCCAGCGTTGAGTGGACTATTGGTTCCTATCGTTGGACAGCCCCCGTGCACATTCACGTTGTATTCACTCTTTATGTGCAATTGATAAACCACTAAAAAACAGGAGACAAAGAAAAACAGAAACTGTGAATGTTAGGTCACGAGTTTAGCTTTGCTCAACCCTGATTGAACGAGTCATCTTGAATCAGTTGTTCGTCTCTTCCTCAATGATGAAGGAGACAACTAAACAGATCATGTCGACATTCAAGAACAAGTTGGAGTTGGGGTTTTCAAGACGTCCCAGTTCGTTGCTTTATTTTAGTTCATATGGTATCGACATTTAGCTCAGTGATCGCAAGCCTATTTCCAGTTCCATATACAAAAACTTAGCCGGTGAGGATGAAGAGGTAATTGACTTTCACCTGAAGAACAAAACATCATCAGTACAAAAAGATTGTTTTTTTTTTCACCCCCAAAAGGAACCACTTTTCAAATTCTTATCGGTTATCTCAAAAGCCTTTCACTTTGAAATGACTAAATACTTGACCTTAATTATGACCGACAAATACGTTAGACTGAAATAAAATTGGAATTAGCAGTGGAATCTCGTCCTCCACAGAATGGCTATTCGTCCACTGAACCCATATCGAACTGGAGTTTGGAATTGTTGATTTTTAAGGAGAGGCGAAAACCGCTCAATCCACACATGATGCTGAGTCGATCCGACAATCAAACTTGGGCCACATCAGTTGGTGGGAGGGCAAGTGCTGTAACCACAACGCCAACCTTAGTCCCCAAAATAAACTGAGTTCTCCCCTTTTCAGTCTTTCAGGTAGATATTATGATTTCTTTTTATGACTTTGTTGTTACATTCAATAGATTACAAACTCGATGGCACAAAACCTGGTGCTGCACCCATGGCCATCGCCCGTGTTCCATTGCCGGCAAATCGTTGAACGCACGACGCCGCAACAGCCTGATCACCTTTGAGGTTAAAGCAAAGTTTTATTCACCATTAATCATTTATATTTCAGTTTTTCAGTTTTTCAGTCACGTAACATAAGAGGGGCGGTTCAGAGATAAATGAAGGAGAATTTAGAGAGAAAGGAAAGAGCTCTCCGCAATGGGCTGGGATTCTGGAATTGAAAAATCGATATTTCGCACTGTCTAAAGCCTAAATAAAGCCTATATTTAGCAGTCTTAATTTTGAATGAGAATGCTTGATCTAGATCAACCACATGTTGAGACGGGCAACTAAACGGTGAAACATCTTCCTGCGCAATTGATGTTGGATATAAAGTTTGACCATTTAGTAGGCATTCAGTAAATCGAATCTCCGCGGATAACCAGGGCTACAGGAAATCCCTTGAATACAAAGCGAAAACGATGTGCATCGTTAACTGAACTTAACAGATGGACATAAATATAAAACATTCTCGTGTCCTATATTTTTCGTCTTGTGCACGATACGGTGCTTGGCAAGGAAATGAAAATGTAAATACGCGCTTCGCGATTCCAATTCGTTCCACCTGTAAACTGTTTCCCGGCTGTTCAGGAAGGGAATTGGTGTGAACGCCGTTGAAATTTAGAGAGAATATAAAATGCATCGTTATGTACTAACGTTCGCCACACGACCATTTCACCTGACTGTTTAGCAGAGGACGGCCAAATTTAATGCAAAACGTATGCGCACGTGCAGAGCGTGAAGAGCCATTGTTTTCGCTCATTAAAGCTTTTAATTATCTGTAGCGTTGCCACTCTCATTCGTTGCCTATGCTCCCAATTAACGTGAAACGACTGACCAAATTCAAAGTTTTGAGGAAAACGTGACCATAAGGTGCCAAGATTTTCGTTCCGCCCCTTTTCACACGTACACTACATCTACCAATCTAGTTCCAGGTAACTTTGCTCGCAGTATTTTTTACAATTGTGCCGATCTGTGGTAAGAATGAAGACAGTGGTTACAATAACGCAGAACTATACCTCGGAATGGCGCCTTCGGTTGGCGAAATGTTAACCATCTCCAGCTTTACATTTATACCGCAATGTGGAAAGCTAAGATATGGCAAGGCCAGTTTAGGGAATCAACTTTGTTCCATACCAGTAACATTTTAACACTAAAGCCTAATAACGAGTTACTCCTCGTCAATCAGACCAACAAATTACCTGCGAAAATCGTGGATTTGAAAAACCGTGTTAAAACCTACGACATTTGTAGAGTCTATGAGCATATACGAAAAATCATATGTGAATTGCTGAGAATTGATTAACTGGAGAAATGATCAGTGCAGTTAGCTTGTGCAAATTATGTAATTGCAAGAAAGCTTAAAGAAAGATTTCAAGGCTTCAACGCGATTTAACTAGGGACAAGTTATTTGACCGTTGTCGATTAGGTTGACAACTTAAGTTGTGTGCAAATCTGTGAAATGGGGTCCAAATCCTCGAGGAAATTTGGATCAAAGTGGGGGCGGGGGCAACATCGAGTTTTTTAGGCCTATTTTCACTCACCCATGCTATCCGGTTCTACTGCACCGCCTCTGCCCATCGTATTCTGTCCAACAAAGACCTCCCTCCAACGCTATAAATGAGAAGCATACAATAAGATGCATTAAACTAAACATTACAATTATCGACACCTAAGCCAACAATGAGCACAGATGGGTAAAAGGCAGACAAGAATGAAATGATTTGGTAATTATTACTTCACCTCAAAGTATGATCATTAATGTTAAGAATCACCTTTTTTTTGGTTATGTGACAATAATGATCTGATCAAGAAAGGGACTTGGTATTTAGCTATATCATATGACCAGCAGTGTACTGGCATTGTCCAGGAAACTGCCTACAGTGATTAGGATTAATGGTTTGATAAGGAAAAATGGCCATGATTCGGGTGTTGCCCATTCTCACAGATTTCCTGTGAACTAGGGCTAACTAAAACAAAATCGTCAGCTTTGAAATTACTGTATCATGGCCAACTGATCTTATCAATAATAGTGGTTTTTGAATGGATTATGAATGCTAAAAAATGACCCCAGTCCTGAAGCAAGTAACAATGACACTGACCTCTTCTAATTTGGATTTGTCCTGCTGCAGCAACTGAAGCATTTCCCTCTCTCCACTTGCTAGGTCCTTTGGTGTCTCGCCGTGCTACAAAGCAAATGTGGTTCAAGTGATTGCCAGTTTAGTGGTCTAT
>BLFK01000270.1:109750-141306 GCA_014634185.1 Astreopora myriophthalma
TAGCATAGTGGCTTTCAAATTTCCTGACCAAATAGCAACTGAAGCAAATGTGGTATTAGCTACACCAAGCTACTCTAAAGTCTGAGGGTAAATAAAGATATGATGATGATGATGATGATGATGATGATGATGAGACTGACAACTGAAGGTAAAACTGCTTTGAAAAGAACAAGAAACAGGACCAAAGGAAAGAATTGTTCCATAGCCTCAAGGTGTCCCACATTAACTTCATATCTTTTTAGCAATCTGTCCACACGCTCAAAAGAAAGAGCTGATCTTCTTCAGTGGAACAGTTTACAGGGAATAGAAAATGCATTGTCATAGCCTTCCATCCAATTAAAGTCTCTTGATTTTTACCTCATTTTTAACTTCCAGTGAGCCAGACGCACCATAGTATAACAAAATGGCGACAGACTTTTCACATTTTCTTTTCACTGCTAAGTGTAGAGCAGTGTTTTGATTCTGGAAGAAAAAGCCAGGAAAAACGTCTACCGTTAAGTGGTATCGACTCAAAATACAAGATGTTTTGAGGCCGGTGAAGAGATAGAAAACAATAATAAATTTGTTACACATTCATTAATCTGATTAATAGAAAGGTATGAGAAAGGTCTCACATTATAATATATATGCTATGATTATGTTGAAATGGCAAATTGGACGGTAAAAAAATTACTGCAATGATAGGGTGGTTTTTCAGTTGAGGGTCAAAAAGTAATTATTATGCGATTGTTTTTGTTTTGGTTTGCTCCATGATTGGATTAAAAAAGTTGCAAAAACTTTTAGACCAATCAGATGCAAAACTAAAACCAATTCTGACTTAGGTGCAGTCACCCTCATTTTCTCACTCTCGGAACCAGCTGCATTTACTTGCTGTTCACTCTCATTGGCTATCAATAGCAAGTTGTGAATTACTTTGATTTGCAATTGGCTGAAGGGTGTTCATTTCCTACAGAATGTGATTGCCTCTGTAATTATTTCAAATTGGTTTTGGTTTTTCAACACTCAGCTGAAAACTGTTCTATTTTCAGTAAGTGACATAAAGTTTTTGAGCCCAGTGAATAGCATATCTAAAGCAAATAATAGTGTTGCCCCCCCCCACTCCCCTTAGATTAAACTTAATTATTAATTTCTTCATGGCAATTCGTGACTTTCATAAGAGGGAAGATACCTTGTTTGGTTTGCAAATGAGGCCTTGGTCTGCTTTGGGCAGTAGCAGCTCTAACACATTGTATTTTCCCTTTTCAGCTGCAACATGAATGGCTGTATTCTGGACCTTACAACAAACATTTACAAAAAAAGAAGCAGGACTTAGTAAGTCTGCGTGAGCTTTAAGTTCTCTGATTGGTAATTACTAGCTTCCTTTATGGGACTCAAATTTTTCAAAAAATGTCCAGAAAATATGATAATTCCATTGGTGAGATACAAAAACGAGAGCTCATCAATATTAGCAGCTGTCCTACTCTAGCTGGCCTTTATGCGCATTAATGAGTATGCAATTCAAGCATTTAATGCCATACTATGCATTCATTGTAGATGAAGAGCTAGCAGCTGGTATAAATGCCCCCCTCCCCTAAAGCCATTCCTGTAACCACCACAGCCTTGTACCCAATTCACAGCAACCAGACATGTTCATTTAAACCTGGTTTAACAGAAATAAAATCAGTCACAGAAAACTCAAGGACATTTTTTTAAAATAGGATTTTGGTAGGTATGAAATTATGTTCTTATTTGGGCTATTTTTGTCGTCGGCAAAAATCAGTAAACAACATTTAACAAGAAAACAATTTAAAACCTAATTTAAATAAAGAGCTTTTTGACATGTTTAAGCTATGGTGTGGGGCATTAGGCTATTTTAGGCACCTCATGGGGTTAAATGTAATTTAGGCGAGGTTAAACTCAAGACAATGCTGGCCAGCGGTCTCTTTCTTAAGTTAGGCAGGCGCCCCCTAGGGTTTTGCAGGGCCTTAGTAAATTTACAGCTCCACCGTTGACGTCAACCATTATGCTTGTGTTGTGCCGCGTGCACAGTTGCCAAAAAAGCTTTGCTCCAGTCCCTCCCTTCCCCTCGGGTAAGTATTGGTAGCTTTCAACATTCCACTGAGTATTCAGTGTGACGGTGCCTGGGTGGTTGCCGCTCACAGGGTTGTCATGGTTACCCTTCGTGCGTGCTTGCGGCTCCCCCACAGACCTTACAGGCACCTTCTCCACACTCATCTATTGGCGATGAGTTTAATTTTTTTAGCTTGCTGTGCCAATAAATTGCACCCCCTTTAGATCTTGTGGTAAGCCTCCACCCCCCTTTTACATGCCCCTTGTCATCCCCTACATTGTGAGTGCCATGGGTAGTGAGCACAACCTACTCTATTTGCTTTGGTGATGTCTCCTCCTTTACTTAAAAGCAGTCCCACAGCCTCTATGTTTCCTCTTTCAGCTGCAAGGTTTAAAGGTGTATTTTGGTACTAAAAAAAAAAAAGCAAATAAACAGAAAAAATGAATTGTCCAAGGAAATTATGAAAACAGAAGATCGACATTATTTTATTTGATAATAATCAAAGTGTTAATGAAACTGAAGTCTTATTCTTTTATTACTAAATTCACATGGATCTTTCAATATTCAACAACACATGCTTAGCAATTACAGTACACCGGTACATGTATGTCAAAATACAGTTTTTAATGCATAAACTTTGCTTTGTGTCATCTCTCTGTCTTCACCCAGGCACACTCTCTGTTATTTCATGCCACAGAAATTAGGCAGCGTTTACACGGACCCCGTTTCAAATGAACAAGGTTTTAAGGGTTCACCATTTACAAGACAAATGAAACCATATCATTTTCAAAATGCTCTCTTTTGCTGAGCGCATTTCCAAAAGGATCTGGTTTCAGGAATGGTCTCGATCAGCATCGTGTGAACGGAAGGCAAAACAAATGAAGCCCTGCTCACGTAAACGCAGTCTTAAGCTCTGTCCATTTGGGTCACTTTGCTTTTATGCAACTTCAATTTCACATGAAAGTCTATGAAAGCAGAAAGTTGTTAAATTACCTCATCAAGTGCATTAATTTTGACATCATTGTGGTTCACAAGCATCTGAATTATTCGAATACTGTTACAAGTATCTTGGAATTCGACTGCTGTGTGAAGAGCACTGCATTTGTGCTGTGGAAAATAAATTATTAATTTTTAGTCCACCAATCACAACGTGTAATGTGAGCCTTTCATCTTTTTTTTCCAAATCATGATAAGTTGTTTTCTGAAAGGTCCACTGCAATGGTTGACAGCCTAAAAATTCAAACATGTTGATTGAGATTTTAACTTCAGAATTTAAATGTTATTTAAATATCCAATAGATGAGGTTAAAATCCATGAGGTTAAAATCCATGGTAAACAACTTACCTGATCAACTGCATTGATGTCACTTCCTTTTTCAAGTAACAGATGAACGATTTTCTCCTGTCCTTTCTTCACAGCTAGGTGCAGTGCTGTTATCTTTCCCTACATTAGGACAACCATCTCAGTAACATTTATCATTGCAATACTGTAATAACAGCACAGAGACATTCGAGCGAAGAACAGAACTTTACTATACGACGAGCAAAAGAAAAACTGACACTAAATTTCACCTCAACAGAATATTAATTACATGCTACTAAGGCTCTTGAGAATACTTAACAATACTTAATCATCAAACCCTAATTATTACACATACTTGCTGTCCTGACACATATTGTAACACATACTATAACACATATTATAACAAATACTATCACAACCGGATGAAATTATATATGAAATGAATCATATGTTGAACTGCAGATATGAAATCAAATGAAGCTATGATCCTCGCAGTTATGGGCACAATTTTAGCAATTGCATAGAGAAGCCTGGAAAAATTCAGGGCTTCAATGGGGTTTGAACCCGTCAGAATTAAGGCCAGACCATATGACACTACGCCTTCCACTCTTTGCAAATAGTGACTGTGGGTTCTTTAACATCCCACACAGTTTACGAACATTAGGGTTGTGAGACGGGGCTTGTGGTTTATGATCTTATTTGAGAATAGACTCTAGTCTAACCATTTGTATCATTTCAAAGGCAGCACTTTCTCCTCAGTTATTTTAAGACCCATTGTGTAAATTTGGTCAGGCCATGGTTGAATTCACAACCTCCCATGCCAAAGTCCAGTACTGTCTCAACTGAGCCAAATGGTCTGTGGTTAACCACATTTTGTGCTGCTCCTTTCGCATCAATGAACCCCATTTTTCTCGTTTGCATTTAATTTCCAGTTTTCAAACGCTCGTAGCTGGAAAAACATCACCCAAACTTTGACTTATTATGCACATTATACATCACTTCAATAGGCAATAATGTCCAGGATTTACTTGCTATAAGCTAGTAATTGATTACTATATATAAGCTTAATTACTGACCTGAGATTTTCTTATTGGTCGGTTCAAGAAATCGTGTTTATCTGCTCGTCCACGACTACTACCGACATTGACTTCCAAAATCTCTCTAACCCTGGCTTCATCTCCTTTTTGAATTGCATTTTCAAATTCAATACAGAGCCGATTTTCATCCGCACGGTCCTGCAAAGCGCTGCTATTGGAAGTCATTTTACACGAACGAAGGAGACTCACGATCGAACGTTCTTGGATCAAGGTACAAGGCCTGTGTTGACGACAAAAATCATCGACTGTGATTGAAGATCCAGATCCGCAGAACTTAAGGGGCAGCTTTTAACAATTATTACGAATTATTTTAAACACATGTCACGTGACACCACTCAGTCGCCATCTTTAAATCAGTGCAATCTCGTGCCCAGAGTCTTCGTTCCCCTTGCAGTACGGGCCCCCTTTCACAGGCCTGGGAACGAAGTTCAGGAGCCGCCTGCTTCACCCTGTCGGGCGTATTTTCGAAATAGATATGCTCGGAATATTTGGTGGTAATGTTCTTCTGGGACATATACGAAATGAAAAATTCATTTGCTCAATTCTAAACTGGAATAGAAACCCAAATAAGATTTCCGTCCCGCAGCCTGACAAGCAAGTCCCAGTCTCCTCTCACTTGCACAACTGGAGTGCTCTGAAGTAACTGGTAACAAGTCCACAGACAATCGAAAGCCCCGAAAAATTAGATGAATCAAAGATGACTAGGCTACATGGATACGCTTTACTCCAAAATGGCTTCCATTTTAAGATTCTGTTGTTTTTAGCCCTTTTGGCTCGTTGAAGGTAAACTATTCTTTTAAATTTTGGACGAGGCAGCAAGGGCTAATTTGAATAAAACAAAAGGGTATTAAAATTGCGGACATTTTGGATTAAGGCGTATAGAATGGGGCTTGAACCGGTAGGTCACAGGCAGGCCATTGTTTTACTAATAGTGGAACAACCCTAAACCTTTTCTAATACTAACCTTAGGCCTAAACATTTTCTAAGTGCAGGATTTATGCCTAAGGTTAGCATTAGGAAGGAATTAGGGTTGTTCCACTATTACTAAAACAATGAGCTGACCTGTGACCTGATCTGTGTTTTAGACCCACCGGGCTTGAACGCTTACCTACGCAGCTACATGTACTGTATTCTCAGTTGTGCGAAGGAGGGAGGAACCAGGGAAGGCCAAAGCTAAGATTCAAAGACACTGAGCAAAGACACTAGGCTCCTGGCGGCAAAGAGGAACGTGAAACGGAGAAGCATCAAACTTAAAGCGGCTGGCATCAACAAGTCAAGCCAAGTTTATTTACACTATTCAATAGATAATACAAAATGCACGAAAAGAGAAAAACAAAATTAATTATAGAAAGTAAGCGGTTAAAGAAAAAAAAACAGACATAAATAAGTTAGGATAATCTGTTCTTGTTGATATGTGCACAGTGACCAAAGTGGCCGAAGCTTTCGTGTTGGCCACTGTCATAATTAGAGATAAGTTAATGGTAAGACCAAGATGTAATTACAGCATAATGTAATCACTAATAACGTAGATGCTAATAATCTAGATGCAAACAGTCATCGTTGCTTCGACGGACTCACATCATTGTCATCTGTCATCATTATCGTCCTCTGAATAGTGATCAGGGGCCGGATCCTGAAAGGTGTAATAACTCTATTCCAGGGGTAAATGTGCTGGAATCAGGCATATTTATCCCTGGAATAGAGTTATTACACCTTTCAGGAACTGGCCCCAGGTGGATAGCGTTCTCTACCTCAGTTTTGAACAACCAAGATATGATAAGTCGTTTCCTGCTGACTGTTCAGATCTCGTGAAGGAAAACTAGCTAGGGGAATCTTTTAAAGGCGGTCTTAACAAAATTTGGAGGCTTGTCAGTTTTGGCTCGACGTATCGTCGACGCTCCTTGACGGTCAAAAACTATCGTTTTATGAGAAATGTTGGACGGATTTGACTCAGTGTCAGGAGTACCGCTGAGCTCACGCCAAGAAAAAAAAAACGTTTTTAATGTAAGCTTTCTCATTAATCTTTTTGTTACAATTAAGACGCAGCGTGCAAGGAAAAAATGTGCTAGTAGGTGAAAAAACATCACCCAGACTTTGACTTATGCACATTATAGGTCACTTAATAGGCACTAATATCCAAGATTTACTTGCTATAAGCTTAATTGAAATACTGTAACCTTGATTACTGACCTGATATTTTCCCAGTATAATCGGCTCAAGAAATTGAGCTCACACCAAGACAAAAAAAACGTTTCTCGGCTAAAGTAAGCCTTCTCATCAATCTTTTTGTTATAATAAGATGCTCCTCGACGGTCAAAAACTATCGTTTTATGAGATTTGACTCAGTGTCAGGAGTACCACTGAGCTGTCCCTACCTTGTTAATATCCCATTAAATTCTACGAAACATTCATGAATTGGCGAAACGTGGCTGTGTTCTGATCTGAGGCCAAATCATTTCCGGAGTGACGTCGTTATCAAGGAGACAGGTTAAGTGGGATTTAACCCGCACTTCTTGTCCTTGAACTTGAACTAGAAATATATATATTTTTTATTCTTGGCGAAGCATATGCAAAAAAAAAAAACTACGTGACGCTGTTAACAATCCCAGCGGCGACAGTCAGTTACTAGTACTTAGTTAGTTAGTGGGTTAGTTAGAGTTAGTCAGTCAGTCTGTCAGTCAGACAGTTGCTTGGTAGTTAGTTCAAAGTAGTTCACAGTTGTAGTATTCTAGTGATTCAATTGTAGATGCCAATGAAAGGAGATGAAGGAATTTTGACAGTAAATACAGTGATCTGATATAAACTATGAACTTGTATTAACAGAATAAGGTACAGTTTTTAGGTAAAACCTTATCCCTTTCTCTGGCCGAAACGCCGAGAAAGTTACCACGCGTATGTCTTTGTTAATCGTTTCAATATAAACCTCCTGAGTCACCGCTTTTTTTTCCTTGTCTTTTATCTTGACGTCCGCACGCCTAGATTTTTTGACATAGCGAGACGAGATTAGTTAATTCAATTGATAGTTGAGAACTGTCACGGGAAAACCCGCCTGCCAATCCAAGCCAAGATAAAGGCGTTATAAATGCGTTATTGTTTGACTCAATTTATGTCACAGTCGCGAGGTCAAGTGAATCACGACAATTGTTCGGCATCACTAACCAATCACAATAGCTTTTGTATGGCAGAAAGACGGCTGTGGTGTTTTGTCAAAAAATCCACCAATCAGAGGCCCTGTATGTATAGAACTCCGGTGAAAGTTGTCGCACTCGAAGGGTTTCCTTGATGAAAACGCTGTAATACATTTCCAGTGTTTTCGATACGTGACAAGACAACACGAAATTACTTGGTTTTCACCATGCTGAACCGGAACGGTTTGGAACAAACTTAGCGACAGACACACTGTCATTTGTTCTTATCGACCAAAGTCGCCGAACTATAATTTTCGTTCAAAGGAGGCTTCTATGGATTCGTGACTTGCTTGGAGCGAATTGATTAAGGCGGTAAAACGCTGGATTTGAGTGGTGTTGTATGCTCTGCAAAGATTGACAACTACATTTGACGCTTGATAGCGCTTTCTTGATCAATTGTATCTTGATATCGGGTCTGTTGTGTTGAACACTTTACACAAGGATGATACAACATTCGGAGTTAATGGAGCAGAGAAGGTGCTGTTTCTACGAGATGATGTCTGTTTGCTAGAAAAGCTGAGGACTCGACTCTGGTGCAGTATTTGAGGATTGTAGTGGCTCTGAGAGCGTCTGATTATCGCCTGGAGTGTTTTTTCCCTGTCCAACAAGCGTAGTTTGCAACCACCGCGTGGATGAAAAAGTCGCTTTGCTGGGACTACAGTAGCCCGCAAGCTGATTCCATCTTCAGAACAATAGGTAAGCGAGTCAATTTCTGTGATCAAGTGCTCTGTGCCACAAGTTCAGATGACCATACTCGATGCAGTCATTATTTTCCTTTGGGAAGCGAAGCATATTGAGTTATAAACGTATTTGACAAGCATCATTAAATAGTTTTTTTTCTCGGATTTATATTTTTTGTGGAGTCGAACCGATCGTGCGTTCGATCCGTCCCATTTGATACTTTTGCTAATGACATTTTCCAGAAACTTCACTGTTTTGTTGAATACTGCCCTTTACGGGTGTAATTCCTCTCGATGCCTTGCTCACGAGACAATGTTATGTCTCGAAGATCGTCCGATTGTCCACCCCGTCTAGTACATGATACCAGATTATAGGAAAATGTTCTGGTTCCTTTCTCACGTTGATTTACGACTCTGCGAAATTTAAGCGCAGTGTATGTTTTCAAACGCGATAAGCAATTTCCCCATTGCACAGGAATTTTCCTCACTGCTCAAATCATATATTGCTTAAATAGAAGTTTGTTATTTTTGACAAGGTTGAATAATGCGAGAAAGAGTTTTATTAAAAACCGGAAGGGACTAAAGAAGAAATTCAAGTCTAATGGGAAAGTAGTTTCTACTTGGGGTGAAAACATTGCAGAAGTGGAAGTGAGCATTTCTTACACACGAGGAAAGACTTACTGTAGTAGTATATTGTTTGCAGTATTATTTACAACCTAAGCGATAGCTCGCGTACTCTCGTTTACATTTGTAAAGAGCGCTGTTCAGTTTAAAAGAATTTCATGCTTCGCAGGCACATCGCTGACAGTTGACAAACCTTTTAAAACAACAGCCTTTCTTTGTTCGGATGAATTTTGTTGTCTTCAAACGTGTGTCGGTTTTGTTTTGATATGCAGTTGGGGGGTCGCTGTAAATTACCATTTTGAAAGGCTGCGTTTAGCTGTGTGTCATGCCATTATCTTGCAAGACTGTCTTAAGTTATTATTTTGCGTCTCTTAGGGGTGCTTCACTTTGTTTAACCCGTCTTCAAACATGACCTGTCCAATTGTTTTGGGTGATCACACGTAATATTCCGGTATTTTTTTCACAATATTTTCTCTGATCGAAGTTTTTGTGTGGTGACCCTGACATCATGTGGAAGTGTCGAGGGAGTGTTAACATAACGAAAATCAACAACAAAAAAAAAGCGAAAAAAATCTGGCAAACCCTTCATTCCAATGCTGAAAAAAACAGAAAATATTTTGGCACTTGCCCTCTAGAAGGGCTGATCTCTGAAACACATGTGTGGGCAATTAATTTTAATCAATAGTTTTGACATGCCTGGCTGAGGCCATGACTTCAAAATCTTATAACCATGCAGAACACAATAAATATTTAATGAAGCAGAAAGGACATATGCAAATTTTGTCTATATTGAGATGATGTCCCTTGTAAGAGAATAAAATACCAATCAAGAAGCTCAGCAAAAAAGCAAATGATCCATTTGAGTGGCAAATTTAAGAAGCATGAAATAGATCCCTTGTGTATTGGAATGGAACCCCTAGCAACAGCCTAAGTTATTTTGAGGGTCAAAATTTAAGCTTTGCTATCTTCAACTTATATGGCAACTGTCCAAACAATTTTGTCATAAGCAGAGCATGTGATACTGGAAAATGGCAAAACTATAAACACCCTATCTGTGTTGCACAAGAGTTTCAATGTACTGTACCCAGTGTGTTGGAATTGATGTCACGTAGGTTTTATTAATTTGCATACATGAGGAACATGACCGGCAGCTGTACTTGGGGAAAACTGATATTGATCACCTGAAGAAGAAAATCCATTGAATCAAAGCCATTTTATTTGTGTTGGGCTATCTTCCAACTTGTCATAAGCCAAATTAATAACTATCCCATTTGGAGGAAACTTAATTGAGTGGAAAGTTATAGCATCCAAATTTCTTTTTGCTTTTTTGTGTTATTCATGGCATTGCTTTCATAGTATTTGTGTGATAACAGAAGGCATTGTTTTTGTCCATATTGGCTCAGATTTTTATTGTTATGCTAACATTTGATTGTGTAGCCTTGCATTGTGATTATGAAAGACAGCGGTGTTTGTTAGTTTCAAATTAAAGAGCTCATTACGGATACTACAGACTCTAAATATGAAGACTTCTCTCAAGATTTCCCTGAGCCAGGTTCAGTACTTTACATCATGTACACATCACATTGAAATGCCATTAGTGAATGTCTGTGGAATCAAAGAATCATCCCTTTTGTACACTAACAGAGTGTTGTGTTTTTCGTTTTATTTAAAGGATTACCTAAACAAGCCTGAGGATAAAAGAAGCTTTACATCGAGTGTATTGATTTCCATTGGAGGGTCATTAAGCCAGTTAAACAAGCATGAATCATCAAACAACAGCAGTGAGTTAGCTTTTGACCCTGGGACCAGAGAAGTAGGCGCTAAGATGTCACATAGATACAAGGACTCACAAAGCCAATCTTCTTCTTTACCAAGGAGGTACTTTTCTCTGCCAAAAAATTATTCGCGACAAGATTCTACAACTGGCAAGGATTTGTCGCACTCTTCAAGGTATAGAACTTCTTCAGCATCTTCCATGACACCTTCAACACAATCTTCAAGACTTGGTACCTTGCGAACTTACGGCAGTGCAACTAGTTCATTACTTACTGATGTCAAGCGAGCAACTTCACGTGGGTCAGCAACCAGCACACTTTCAACCACAACTGGTAGAACTGCTTTAAGGAAAAATTCTTATCCTTTTACACAGACTTCAAATGTCCGAGATTTTACACCTTCATATTCTGCCAAACATGTTTTAAGTATTCCCCGTAGGGGGTCAAGTAGTTCATTAGGTGTGAGTCATGATTCTAGCTGGGCACCTGGAGATCTGCCTGTGCGACAACGATCAAGCATTTCATTAAGGGAAACTCAGCCTGTGTGGGGACCCAATGGAGCTCCTAGAAGGCAACACTCGAGCAGTTCATTACGTGATTCACCTTTCATTTTACCCAGTAGAAGAACTTATTCCCCAAAGGGTTTTAGTGACTCTGAAAGTCACACAACCTCTAGGAGGAAAACAAGTCCAGTTGAAACAAAACTACTATCAAGGTCTGTGTCCCCCCCAGCAACAGCATTTTATGTAGAAGAGCCTGACAGTGAAAGGGGAAACGTGTCTTGTGATAGAAACACAAGCCCAGCTAAAGTGACATTATCCAGTTCTGTTTCGCAGTGTGCTGCAATGCATCGTGAATTGTGTAATGAGGATGACACTGATGAGGTACCTCCTGGAAAGAAGACAAGTCCAGCTGAAGCAGTGCAAACAAGGCCAATTTCACCTCCAACAGTACAATATAAAGGCAGTCAGTTAAGGGAAGAAAAAGCTGCATTGCCCAAATCGCCAATTGTACAGTACTCCGGTAGTGTTCCGCGAAAGGAGTCTCCCAGTTCAAGAAGTGAAGCAAGCACATCAAGTGGTTCACGGCGATCAAGTGATGGCAGTCAAGGGGGCTTAAGTGATAATGGTGAGGAGCTGCATGAAGACGGGGTGGAGTCTTCAGCGGCTAGAGACATCTCACTTTTGAGTAGGGAGATTGCTAGTGCTTATGAAGGTTCCCTTAGTAGAACTGACTCTCGAAAAGGGAGGGTTATGTTGAAGAAACGGCTTGCAAATGGCAAGAAGCAGGAAAAACTTGCTAAAGAGACAAGGACTGTGGACAAAGAAGGAACTCATGAAATGAAAAGAGACAAGGAGAAACAGCTTTCACAAGAGAAAAGTCCACCGAAAGAGAAGAGTGGTTTATTTCACAAAGGTCATAAGAGAAGTTCCAGCACTGGCTCCACAACAGCTAAAGATGAAAGGAAAAAGTCTGGCAAAAAATTTTCTGCTGTTTTCTCACGTAAAAAGTCACAATCTACTGATTCCGAGGGTGAGGAAGAGAGGTCACAGCGTAAAAATCTACATCCACGTAAAGGATCAGAGGATTCTGTTAAAGACGCAAGCAAGAGGGAATCATCATCATCAGCACAATCTGTATCTCCTCTCCCAAGAAGAAAGATATCTAGCCCCGGTATGTTTTTTTCCCATTCAAGTGACTCAAAAACAACTCCTGAGGTGCCAAAGAAATTTTCTGTCCCGGGAAAGTTCTTCACAAACAAAGAACTTAAATCTGGTGGCGAATCAAGTGATGCAGAGACAGAAAGGGGAAGGGAAGCTTCGAGCACGAAAAGGAGGGTTTCCTTGCCTGGAATGTTAGGGTTTCCAAGGAGTTCTAGTGCGGAACGAACATCTACTCTGCCTCGTAGCACTGAACCTTCTGTTGATCCTGCCCTGCTTAAAAGACGAAGAAGTAATTTCAAGAAAGCGCAATCATTTGACGTTCAAAGTGATCCATCAAAGAATTCCATGTTAAATAAACTGAAATTCTGGGATCAGTCCAAAAAGGATAGATCACCTGATTCCCGCAAATCAACATCACCAGAGGAGGGAAGGTTGCATTCCTCATCACCTGTGGAATCAGCAGTTGAGAAGAGTGTTCAAAATTCCAAACAAAAGGAGTTAAAGGAAGAAATTCCCCAAACTGGGGGTAGTCAAGAAAGAACAGTTAAAGCGGTATCTTCACTACAAACTGATTCAACTACACAAAACAAACTGGAGGACAAGAACTTAAAAGTGTCCACCAGAGAAACAAATTCTGCAAAGGGGGACAATCTGGAAAAAAAGAGTGGAAAGGATGCTAAAGTGGTTTACGTTGGGCCAGTGACGAATGTGTCACCCAAGGAACCAGGTGGCAGTAAACAAGTACAGTACAAAGTTAGCTCACAGAACAAAGGCATAGCAGCTGTAACAGATGCTAAAATGCCTGACAATATGGTTAGAAAAGTTGCAGAACCTTCCATCGAGGGCTCTACTAGGGATACAGTGTCCAAGCTAAGAGAACGTAGAAGGCGGCGACGTGAAGAGAGGGAACGTTTTTTTGCAGGGATGGCATCAACTCCCAAGGAGAACAGCAAAAACCAGGATGTTGAAAAGAAAGATAAAGCACACCAAGAGCCAGAAGGCACTGAGGGCTCAAAGACAGAGAAGGGTGATGGAAATAAAGAACAAGTTGATGGGAAAATTACATCTGAAAAGAGGAACCAGACAGGTAGAAATGACAAGAAAGTTGAACCAGCTCCAAAATTAAGTGCCATTGGGAAAAGTTCCACAATGGATGATGTTTTACAAAATGGAAACAAAGTGAAAGGTGGAAAACCACGTTACCAGACTATAGCTTCTTCAGTGCATGGGGATATCATTTCTGACTTGATTCGAGACAAAGGGCTAAAATCAGCAACAACTAATGAGGTGAAAATCCCTTCAGTTGCACAACTCCGATCAAAGTTTATGATTTCCAAAGATGATGCCAAGGTTTCACCGTCAAGAGTTATCTTAAAACTTGATGAAAGACCAAACAGCATCTGTGGGGAGGTTTTGTCTCCAACTGAGTTGAAGAAACTTGATGATATCACCTTTTCGTTAGCTAAAAAATCTTCTGCAGAGGATATCAATGGAAAGAAATTTTCTGACAGTAGTAGTGATTCCCTGCTGCTTGATTCGCCATGGAAAACCATTTTGAGGGAAATCGAAGCAGGTCCATGTTCTCAGCCTCCTGTGATTGCAGGCTCACCTAAAAGGGAGAAAAAGCTGAAGGAGATGGTAACTTCTAAGGAAGAAAGCAAAGTTGTAACAGAAGAGCATGAAGAAATACATGTACATCCAAGCATTGAAAATGACACGTTAAGGAGGAGAAGAGGAAGCAAGACAAAGAAACGAAAGAAATCGATATTTGGAACTGACAAGGATAAAGAGAAGGATAGGGATAAGGAACCGAAATCACCAGATGAAGATGTAGATATGCCACAGCATGGGGCTGTCTCTGCAGCCATTAAAGCCATGTTTACCAGAAGGCTCTCAACAACAGAGAAAAGCAAAACTGGACGAAAACAAAGATTAAAGTCTGCGCCCGAATCGTCGTCACAAAGTGATGTTGTAAGTACTGGGACAGAAAGAGAGAGAACAAAGTCTGCCCCTGAGGAAATTGCGCAAACGTCACCAGACGTTGTCCCTGTACAAGTACGTGCAGTGAGGGTTAACTCGCTGCAGCCAAAAGAGACGAAGGATCATGAAAAACATGTGGAAATCCAGGAAAAGAAGAATGATGAGAAAGAAAAAGATATTGAATTACAGCTACAACCAATGGCAGAGATAGAGGAGAAACCCAAGGAGAGGAAATCCTTGAAGAAACGTAAGTGCCTAAGAGTTGTATATGGGTAACATAAAGCTGCACTATACCTTACCAACTCTCACGCCTGCGGGTTGAAATTTCAATCTTTTGCCAGCTCACGCTTATGGCCCAATTTCTCACAACTGGTTGAAAACATGATCTGAGCTCTTACGGTAGTACAGCATTAATTGACACACTTTCCAAAAATAAAGGATGCGGAAATGTTCAGGGCTGTTTCGACTTAAACCTGCAACCATGTGCAGGTCTTCGCAAATCTTTAGCTATAGTCAAGTTGTCTACCTCACTCATTTGGCTCAGAATAAGTTGGCTGGTCTACCTTAAACCAGTTGTTTGTAGCCTTGAGTAGCTGACCAAGGGTATTGTTACTCCCCCCCTGAACTCCCTGTCAGGAGCACTCACCTGTGATACATACCTCTTACTGATCAAGTTTGAGGGCCTTGCTGGAAGTTATGGACCATGTTTTTCCCCCCATAAATTGGAGTGGAAAAAAACAAGATGCTGTAACTTATGGTATGGACCAAGAAAATGAGCTTGGTAAGAGGTTTATTATATCTCTTGGTAATCAAATCTGACCCAGAAGGCACACCATGAAGTCAAGCAGTCCGTAATGTAGAATACAGGCTGCTAAATGAAGCAGTCATACGCAAGCGCACATAGTATCTCAGAGATAATTATAATAATGTTTATTATGCAGTGCTCCTATGTGGCATTTTAAGTTTTGAGTCGAAGAAAATAATTATTTATGTTTAAATTCACTTGGAAGAAACTCAGAGCAGTAGACTGCATTGACATGTAGCTGTGGTGTTTTGGCTTCACATTTTGATTTAACGCCCACATAACCCAGTAATATTATACCGTAACCTTCAGATGTTATCTTGCTGCTGAGCAACCTTGGAAATGAAAAATCATAAAGGTCGACGAAGAATTTTAAACCCATCCATAATTTAATGAGATTAACCAGGGAAATTCATTATCGTGGAGGAGGAGATGGAAATTATGTGATCGGTTTTTGTCATAAAATTATTTTCATGAACATTTGTGTTGAATTTCTCTAACGTTATTAGTTATAATAAGGAAAGGTAGATTATAGTGTTTCCCTCACAAACCTTGCGAAAGAGCCTGCTTTACCTTGTTTTCTCAATTCACTTCTTGGAGGTCGAAATTCTGATGAAAACTAATACTCTTCCTTGTGCTTGGTAGATTACTTCATAAAGTAGGTGCTGTTGCGTGAAATCCTTGTGACATTGGTTTATTTTTTTAACTCACTGCCAACAACAGATGCTTGGAAATTTATCCCCTGTAAAAATAATTGGGTTCACAAGAGGTTATGTTGTGGATAAAGATGGAGTATTTATTAAGAAATGTAATACCTTGTGCAAATATACACGACCAAATCTTTTAATAAGCTGATGAAACGTCTGCCCACACAAAGGATAATTTGCTTGTTTAAAATCCTTTTCATGTATATGTTGTGGGTTAAGATGAATTTCAGGTTAAAGGATTGGAAGCTAGTTTGATTTGGAATTCACAAATGAGGTGAACAAGTCTTAAATCAAACTAGGTTCAAATAATTTTAACCTGATATTCATTTAATTTCAACTGCAATACTTACATTGAAACCAACCCTTTTTTTTGACAACTGTAGGTTGTGTTCTCTTTAAAACTGTTGATGTTTTTGCAATGGGAGACAAGGGTGATTTGTTTTGTGATGGGCAATTAGTGATAATGGGTTAAAGAATCTCTGGTTGTGATTTTAAAGCTCTTAAGATGGGTGATCTTCACCCAGTCACAGCTGTAAGCAAACATTTTTAGTCAATGTGAAGACAGATGGATTGATAAGATCTGCAGCAATGCCAGCAAAAGGATTTTTTAAAGACTTGAGTAAACTGCAATTTTACCTTTTAATGAAAACATTGACTGCCGGTTTTGGTTAACATGTTCAAAGTGTTTGTTTCAGGGATGTTGTCTCTTTGACTGATGTTCTCGTGAGTTCATTGTCTATTTCATTTTCTTTAAATTTAGAAGTTTGGAATACGGTACATAGACATCAACATAGACATCAAAATTCATATAATCCACTGGAAGTATCTGTCCTTCATTTATCACCAGAACAGGAAGACTTAGATCAACATACCTATATTAAGGTACATGTAGTATGGCTTTCTGGCGAGATTCTTTTCTGCTTTTTAACGATGTTATTGGTCAGTGTCTGCTCCAGATTTGGTCTGTTTTTTTTTTGTCTTGTGTACATTGTTTTCTCTAATAAAGAACTTGCATGATCCATAAAGCAAGCAATCTTATTTAACCTTGACCATAAAGGTGTACTAAAAACTCTTTACATAAAATTATTGAATGGTTGCCCATGCATTACAAATGCATGTAAGGCAAAATGATGGTCAATTCAGTGTAAGGGGAAACGATGGTCTACCTTTGGATGCTTGTAAGCTGCTTTGTGTCAATTTTAATTTTGATTTCATAAGCTGCATTGGTTTACATGTACTTTCTTTTGAAATGAAATTTGTGACAAAATACCCAAAATATTTGCATATTCCATAGTTGACGGTTCTAATCTATTAAGCAATTCTACCTAGTCAAACCAAAAACTGTTTGGATGAAATAAATATTTATGTATCCATTAGAGACTGCAATGTTGAATTTACAAGGCAAATCACCAAATAATTTTTTGAATGACAAAACTATTTCAACTGTTCTAAATCTTTGTATGCAGCCTTCATAAGAAGTCCGATGTACACCTAGAACTCATCTCTTGTAAGGAATTTTCTTAAATTTACACAAAAAACTTTACTCTTAGAATATAGACATCATAAATTTGTTATGAGCTGTTAGTGAGTGTACACAAACTATGGCTTTCTTCATGCAACATTATTCAGATGTAACTCTGAGATATTGTTAAGACAGTTCTAATCATTCTGTTTTTCCTTGACCATAAATTAATCATATCCACGGTGGCAGCAGCTTGTAAAAGGAAAGGAAAGAGCATGGAAATATGCCAATCACTCGCATTGCTAGATTGAATTTTGTTTGATTTCTGAAAGGTGTACTAGAGTGGTTGATGGTAATGAAAGATATTTCAGCATCATTCAAGAGTGCTGTCAATTTAAAGGCATCACATTCATTGCACTTTTAAGATTTAAATCAAAGTTGTGCGAGTTGGAAGAATGCGGTAGGTGTCAACACGTCACTGGAGTGGACTACTCAGTGGCATTGTTGTAAATTTCCACAGTCGCATGCTCAGTCTGCAGCAACAAACAAAATATGTAATGCTTCAAATTTCTCTGAGCAAGATCATAAACAGTTAGGTCAATGTGGCTTAGTCAGTCTTGCACTAGAGTTGCCTAGCATAAGGAATGTACTGGCATTGTCGTAATTATAAAGCTTAATTGCAACCTGCAGCTGCATGGTAAAGAGCAAGTGCACTCGTAAGTATAATGATGTTAACTTCTGCATTCATCTAAATGCTGGCATCATACTGGTGGTGGTAACCCTGGGATAGACTGGGCTTTTATCCAGGGGGGAGTGGCAGTACTCTCATTGGCTTTGTGCAATGAACACCGGGCCTAAAATTTGTTTGTAGGTCAGTTGTCAGTTGTGTCACCTTACATACAAGTTAACACCAGCTTTTATCTTGTACTGGGTGATCCATTTTTGTAGTAGAAATGAAGTTGTTGTCGTTATTGTTGTTGTTATTGTTATTGTGATTATTGCTATATCATCATCATCATCATCATCATCATCATCAAGTCATGTTTATGTATAGGCATGAATTAACAGTGCAGATATCTTTGAAACAGGAGGCAATGCTCTTAAATCCTGGTCATATAGTATACTGAAATTGGTGAAATCTACCGTTGGTTTTGACAAATGTTACGTTGGAGAAATCATCAGAGTCAAGATGTGTAATGTCAGCGCAGATAGTCCTTTTCAGCACCATACTTTAACAGCAGGGAAGATATTAATTTCTTCATGAAGCTCTGGGTTCAAACCATGATAGTGATTTTCTTGTTGGGTGCAGCTTCCAAGAACAAGAAGAGAACCTTTAAGTCATCAATGAAACCCTTCAGCATGATGAAGACGAAATCAGAATCTAATCTAGCCCAGCGGTTTGACTTTGTTGCTGTCGATATTCCTCTTGATAACGAGCCGGAGGCAGAGAAGAAAATCGAGGAGCTTATTACAAATGAACCAGACGAGGTGTTAAAACAGGAGGAAACAGTGAACTCGCATCAGAAAGAAAGCGTGTTCGAAGAAGGCTTGAAAGAATTTTACACAAAGACCACGGCTGAGGAGAAAGTTGACCTACCTTCCCCAGAAATCACTTTGGAAGATCTGGATGCTGTTTCAGGGCAGACAACACAGTAAGAGTGCAAGGCTTAATGTGAATATTGCCCTCTTGTTCTTACCGTTTTCCTTATAATGATCAGGGTGGGGCTCAGGGCTTGGGCAATCTGCAAGGTAGGAAGCTATGAAAGCCATTGTGTAAAAGTCACAAGAATAGAGCTCAAGTTTAGTAAGGAAAAGCTCAAGGTTAAGCGTTAATGTAGGGTATAGAGGATGAGATGGTTGAGCTTTCAGTTACTGTGATGGATTGTTCATGGGTGGCTTGCATGCCCGTATGGCTCACATAATTATTGGCTCACACAGCTTGCTAGCTCAGCTTAATAATGTGCATACTCTGAGCTCTGTAGTTTTTTTTCCTTTGCCTGTATTTCTGGTTAACCACGCAGAGATAATCTTGTTTTCGACTGAGTTGGAAGAGTGTGTTCATAATAATTTGCTCTTTTGACCCATTATTTCTTAGACAACTGAAATCATTGGCTGGGGACAAAATGAAGATAAGACCCAAGCGTCATCACAGGACAACTACAAACCCTGTGAAAACCCTGCAACAAAGAAGTGACGTCAGAACAGACGCTGAGGTACACACATTAGATAACTACATTTTTTATTACACTTTGCAAAGCCATGGGTGTTTTTCTGGAAAGTATGTGCCATTTGTAAAATTAATTGACATGAAACAACATCTGGAAATCAAAAAATAAATGACAATAATTTTGTATTTTATTGACTTCATGCCGTAATAATTTGTTAGATTGAGCGACCAAAGATTGAGAAAAAGCAAGTCACCAGTGAACATCCTGTCATCAGAAGAAAGAAAAAGAAATACAAGGATCCTGACAATTTGTGTAAGATGCTGATGTTCTCAGTACAGTATTTCCCCACAAAGTTTTGTTGTGCAATAACTGAAGGCTGTATGTAGCTTCCTGCCTGTAGGAATTTTAAGTCAAAAGGAACTGTAGCTGTTCTTACATATTAATTCACACTATTGTATGCAGTGTGCAAATAATGATGCCATCATTCCACATTCCTGACCTAGCAGCCTGCAGGTTGATTAGAGACTGAACTTTGTTTTACAGGCTAGCTGCTGCAATTGGGTTTCCTGTGGTGGAGCATCCAAACTAGTAAATTATTGGAAGGTCATATGGGTTCAATAACTGTAGGAGCCTTTTTGAGTTACAGGAGCCTTGTGTTAGGAGCTAGGCCATTAAAAGAGGTCGAAGTGACAAATATCCCGCATGCTGCTAGACCCGAACGGTGGCCTTTTCACTGTTATTGTAAAGGAGATGGCAAATTTTAAGCCCTGTAATTGAATGAAGTGTTGGATTTATCGATAGTGACTCGGAAATAAATCCAAGAACTCCTAACAGGAGTCAAAGCTATGACGTTCCAATTGTTACTTTGGATGCTCTGCCACTGAGCTGCATGAGACTCTTGGGACCTACGTTGTAAGTTTTCTTGTTTTCACCCCCTGTAGTTTTCAGAACTTGCAGAATTGAATAATTGAGGTGTTTGTATTTTCCGCTAGAATTGAATCGTGTGCATGTCATTACTCTGGTCAACCATTGAATCTTATTTATCACCCTCCAGGGAGACGACACACTCTTGACCTCGCAGCATCTGCACTTGCTGGTCTGGCCAGCACAGAGGATTTCACCAAAATCAGATTACGGAAAACAGCAGGGCCAGATGAGAAAGATGAATTCCGAGGAACAAAAGCTACCATGCTGATTCACATAAAGGGTAAATAAATGTAGTGTTGTTGATTTAGTTCAGACATCCACTTACAGGGGTGATTATTTACTAAGTATTGTAGTATTGTCTATCTTGCAAATTGTCTCTCTTTAGGTCGCCGTCATCTTCAAGTACGTCTTGTAGAACCCAGTGTCAAGTCATTGAATTCTGGGGATTGTTTTGCTCTGGTGACAGAAAAAGATCTTTTCTCTTGGATTGGAAAAGACTGTAATCCTTATGAGAAGGCAAAGGTTAGTAAACTGAATGGATTCTGACTGTAAAAATAATTCATGTCCATACATGTAGTTGATGTGATGATGAAGACGAAGATGATGGTCATAGTTACTTAATGGCAACCCCCCTTAGGGGCTTTTCAGGGCCAATGGAAGGAATGATACAAATGAACATAGTAACTGGCTTAAGATTCCCACCTGGCTGGAGGTACATGTAGACTAGTTGGTTGCCTACGAGTGTAGTCAAGGGGTTGAACCAGTTTCTACCAAGGGCCGAGTTGTTCGAAGCAGGGTTATTGCTAAAACAGGATAAATACCTGGACAATCTATAGGTTTTAATCGGACTTTCACTTAACCCGGAGTTATCTCTAACCCTACCTCGAACAACTTGGCCAAGAAGAACTCCAGCTTGTGAACAGAGTGGGACATGAACTTGACACATTGAAATCTCAAGTCCGGGGCACCAACCACTCGGCAATGCTGCCTCCCTTTTATCTTTGAGTATTTAATACGTGCATGTATTCACAGTTCTTATTGTTTGCAGGTGACAGAAATTGTCTCCAAGATCAAAGCAAAATCTGAACTAGACTGCAAAGCACGGGACATTGTAACAATAGAAGACGGTGATGCAGATTATGGTGCAGCACTAGATAAATTTCTTGGCATTCTGAAGGGTGAAACAGGCGGCAGCAAGATAAGAGGTGTGCTGCTATCAACGTCTAGAGTGTCACAACTGTTTTATTTTATTTTTTATTTTTTATTTAAACATATTTACTGGCGAAGTTTGCCCTAGGAGTGACAGTGCTCATCAAGAGGGCTCACTTCGAAAATGAAAGTTATTTACAAATAGCATGAAATTTATTGGGTCAGAAACGGCAGAGGAAAACAAGAACAAAAAGCACTTACAAATGGTGAAAAAGGAAACTAACCGGTGGAAGGTACACTATTAAACATATCTATGAAACCTCATAGATTCACTTATAAAAGACGGAACATGAAAATGAAACAAGAACTGTTTTACTAATGTCCTTGGGTGGTGGCCTGTGTCGTGAAGGGGTACTAACTATAATTTTGCGATCTTTTCGCTGTTTCAGATGCTAAATCAATGCCTAAGGATGAAGAGTACGAAAAAGGGTGTGTCAGAGGTAACATGGTGTACAAAATTCACTGGACGGACCCCCCAACTCTAATGCCAGTTGAAAGCATGTGTGGGCATATTCCTCAAGTCTCTATTCTGGACACTAAAGAGGTACGCATCGTTCTTGTTCCTTCCAAGTAAATCTGATTCGTGCACTTCAAGGGAGTGAATCTAATGAAAATGTCGTGGGTTACGATCCCCACTCGAACCAACACTCGTGGTCTTTAAGTAACTAAGGAGAAAGTACTGCCTTTGTAATGACATCTGCAGATGGTTAGACTTTCTAGTCTTCTTGGATAAGGGCAATGAACCTTAGCCCTGTCTCACAACACTTTTTCTTACTTGATTCTTTGGGACGTTAAAAATTAATAACCACTAGCAAAGTAATGAACCTTGGCTGCGATTACCCCATGTGTCTGGTCTGATAGGGGCCCACAGTATTTGGCTTCACGCTGTTACGGTCGCCTTGCCAAATACTTTGATCCTTGGTGATTAATGGTGAGGTTAATAATCATAATCTGGAGGGTTTATTACGAGGATTTGTGCTTGGCAATGTGAATCGAAGGGGTGTTAATCGTCACACCCCACACTCCCAGTTATCGTCCTGTGTAGCTGGACTGTTAAATTATGGTTCTAATTGCTGTTTTTTCCTGTTACTGAAGGTCTTCATATTTGACTTTGGATCTGAACTGTACGTGTGGAATGGCCAGCAGTCACTGTCAGGACAAAGAAAATCAGCCTTTGCCTTGGCGAAGCAGCTGTATGGAGAGCCATTTAAAGCTTACGGAATCTATGATCCTATTTTCCCATATGGCAAACCTGAAAACACCAATGGTGAAGTGGACAACAAAATCCTATCTCAAAGACCTTCGTGGACGTTATTTGCCAGGCTTCATGAGAAAGCGGAGACAATCTTGTTCCGTGAGAAGTTTCTGGATTGGCCTGATCCGACCAAGATCATCCGAATGAAGGGCCATCCTAGTATGCTTGAATTAGCAGCTCAGGAAAAGGTGCCTTAAGCAGGGTCCTTATGAACAGGTCCCTTTTAATAATCTATTTTTCCTTAAAATTATCCCCCTCTCGTCCTTACAAACATTTTTTATTGAAGGGGGGGGGAGGGGGGGCGTATCATTTAGGTGTGTTTAATGTACTTTGTAACCATGATTTTGTTTCCTAATATAAACTGGAAAGGTTTGTTTTTCTGCCTGAGAACTTTTGTCGGGCAAGGATTGAATTGAAACCTAGCTAAATGGGCTAGCTCTCGTGAGTCTACTGAAGCTCAGTGCTCGGGCCTCCGATCTAGTTATCAGAAGGTCATACATGTAGGTGCGGTAGGTTCGGCTCCTGTTCAGAGCACTCGGATTTTTTCCAAGTATGCCCGAGTCATTGCCGATAAATTAAATTCGATTTAATTGTAGTGACTTGTTCCCTTTGGTTTGTAGGCTCCCCCAGTGGAATTGAAGCCCTGTGATCCGAAGAGCATGTTGAAAAGTCCACCGGTTTTGGAGTGTCCGTCATTTGAAGGGGTGAACGTAGGGCGTGGCAAAGGTGTGCCGACCGTTTGGGTCGGAGATATTTATAGAGAGGGAAATCTTGTAACGACTGTTGGCTTAACAGTGTGGCACATAAATGAATACAGACACTTTGAGTTGCCTCCCGCAAATCACGGACATTTTCATTCAGGTTAGATCAGTTTTACCTTTATGCGCAATACGTGATAGCCGCAACTACAGTTCAGTAAGCCTGGTTTCCATATGATCTTTAACGGTCTGCGATCGACCCGCTATACGATCTGCTGTCGGTCTGCGTCAGGTCGCAGACATATGGAAACATTTGTCCTGGATGCCTGCGGCGGTCTGCGGCACACAATCTGAATGATCGGAAGCACTGAATCTGGTTTTCATTTCGCGACCATTACGACGATGAGACAATTTCTAATGGAAACGTACGTCGGGATGATGTGCGACATATCGGCGGGACACCTCTTGATACAGGGTTCACACTTGGCGTACTTTTCCAGCCATCGCTCGTCAAACCATTTGTATATGGTGTGTACGACCATCTGGGATACGCTCAATGAAGACAGCTTCCAATCGTGCTGCAGACTGCAGCAGATCCCTAGAGATCATATGAAACGTAGCAAACCAGAGTAACTATTTTAGGGTCGAAGTACGGCGCAAGCCAGTTAGCCAAAAAACAGGAATAGTGGAAACATGAGAAATGAAAAGGAAATATAGAAGTAAAAAGAAACTTGATTTCTATCTCAGAGACTGCTCTTTGGTAATTGCAAGGTTTATTTGACAGAAGGTGTCAAAACATTTGAAAGAAACATTAGCGATAAGAAAGTTGCCTAACGTTTTATATCATCATACATTAGTATCCTTCTTGCTGTCAAACCGTTTCGTATCTGTATTTTGTACAAACTTGAACGAGATGTCATGGTCAAAACAGGTTTCATTTGCCCAAAAAAGCGGTGTCCTTCTTCGCTAAAGTGGGTTGAAGAATAAATAATGTAAAATTTGTCACCCCGGATAGGCGACATCGTAGGTATCTGAGTAAGCCAGAGATGGTACTGATTATAGTTTTTGTCACCCACAAACAACGTTTGCATTATTTTGGCAGGAGAGGGTTACGTCATCAGATGGGCGTACTTCGTACTTGCAGACCGAATTGCTAAGGACCGGAAATCGCGTTGTCGATCGACAGTGGCGGGTCGCGTACGATGTGCTTACTTTTTCTGGCAAGGAAACGACTGTTCTGTGAACGAGAAAGGTGCTGCTGCTATTATGGCTGTGGAGCTGGACGAGGAGAAAGGGCCACAGGTAAGGTACCATACCTGCTAACCGTCAGAGTACAAAAATCTGGAGACGTCTAGAAATCTTGCACTGTAAGAATGTCATTTTCGACAATGTCTGAATACTCTCCGAAAATTACCCGAAGGCCTTCGGAATGTTCACGACGTCTCTTGGTTAGAAAACAGCGCCAACTTTCTACCATGTATTGTGCAATTTGATTGGCTGATTTCTGACCAATTACGATGCTCGTTAAATATGTTATATCAATTTGATTGCTCTGTTTTACGTTTTCTGATCGACAGTATTACAAATAAATTTCGAACTCTTTCAAAGCAGTATATGGGGTTTGCAGCATAATAGACCAATGAGAGAATCGCATAGCCTGAGGGCACACGTTCTCAAAACGGCCAATCCGAACAAATGGTATACATTAAATGTGCTTGTGAAGTCCTCCCCTTTTAAAAAGCCATCCACTTGGCGACAAAATGTGGTTGACCCCATGAAACTGAAGGTAATCTTTCTTAACTTCACCTTTGTCCTTTAGGTAAGAGTGGTCCAAGGAAAGGAGAATCCCGTCTTCCTGAGTCTTTTCAAAGGAGGGATGATCATTCACAATGGCAGGTATAATTATCGAGCTAAGGGTGAACGTTGTTCGTACATAGGATTGTTCTCTGACTTGAAGCCTTAGTTATGGCTCACCGGAAGCAAGGTCAAGTTGTGCATGATGAGTTTACTGAGACTTGCATGATTTTATGAATGAGAGGAGTGGAGACCTGCTTCTATGCAAAGTAGTCGGCCGACATTTGCAAAAGAAGCCGTCTCGTCGGACCCGCTGTCAACATACGCATTCAGTTCAGACGCGGATTACAAATATGCTTGCAAATATGGGTGTGTCAGACAGTGTTTAGTGTTAACAGCATATTTGTAGTGTGAAACGAAAAATGGCAATGCTTTAGAATCCACTGATTCACTAGATTCTCCGCTTTATAGACCTGCATGCGGCGTTTGAAAGCCATTATTCATAGGCGTCATCGACCAGTTGTGTTTTCACCTGCATGTGTTCACATCGCCCACTAAAATGACCGTGCATGAGTTTTGTCTTGTGAGTCTGCATGTACCCCACGCATTAAATAGCGATTGTTTTTTTAAATTAAAAAAAAATCAGTTAAATACACTAACCCTGACGAGATTTCTCTGACAAAGAAGTAGTTTGAATAAAGGAATGTGAAAGCAAGCTATTCTTGCTTGTGTACTTGTAATGTCGACCTTGTGTTGTGAAGGACGTTCACCTCACTAATTCTCTCATTAACAGCGTCCCCAAGAGCCGGTTTGATCCAGAAAAGTAAGTTGAGTGGCTGTGTTGGTTTTCTAAGTTTCTTTTTCCTCTGGTAATATGACAAAAAGCTGTCTTTCGTGAGTAACTTTGGAATAGAACGTAAATTAAAAAGAATGGTAACAATCTACTTTAGAAATATAAATAAACATTAAGTGACAAGAGGGAGTTACTTCTTACTAATATCGCGCTTTTGTGAGATTAAGGGGTTAAAAATAAGGGGATTAGTAAAACTGCAAGGTTAATTCGCATTAATCCAACAAGTACTTTGTGTTAAATGGGGCTCTCTATCTAACAGAAGAAACATATAGCCTTAAATGTAATCTTAAAAGTAAAATAAGTTAAATCTTTTATAAAATACAATTAATGTTTGATTTATGGGAGTACGACATAAATCCGCACACTACATGTTATTTCAACGTGAATTCACCAATGTACGCTTTGTCTCGAGCTTTTTCACCCGCTCTGCGCTTCTCATTGTTGCGCTACAAACGCTTCTAAGCTGTCATTACTGAGTTTATGCAACAGGATAACTGAGAGAAGAAGACAAACTGGGTTAGCGCAATGGGTACAGCGCTGGCCTTCCACCAATGTGTCCTGACTAGAATAGGCAGTCGTCTTTTTGCAACCAGTTTGATATGAGTGTATTCAAGATCTTTCCTTCCACGGTAATTGTAAAAAGAGAGACGTTATATCCGAAATAACTAAAGCGATTGTCGAAGGAATCAATTCCCTCCGCTAATACTCAAAAGACGTTTTGTCGTCGTCGTCTTCTCAGATTATCCTGATCCATTCGTTCACCCACTGTTTACTGCAAGACGTGGACCCTCTCTAAAAGTATTTTTCACTTGCATTGCTTTCCAGGAAATCTCCAGTCGATGAGAACACGGCTACGTTTTCAGGTGATTAGTACAATTAATTCACGTTTGGGTGTGGTACTGGACGATCAAAAGACTGATAAACATGTTGTTAGCTTAACGTCCTCAAGACGGTCTCTTTGTAAAGTCTTCTTTTCCCCTGCATATGTAGCTGTGTGCAAGAAATTCATGCAAGTTCTTTCAAGAAGAAATTGTTTGTTTTCTCTTACCCGTTTACGAAACAACCTTAGAATGTGACAATAGCTTTGTATTAATTTCGCAGATACTTCTACAACTCGTTTGTACGTGATTCGTAACGAGGAACCCGAAGAAGCCTGTCTAAATCAAGTGAAAGCAAGGTACGATCTCGTGTCTTGTACCTTCATCTTTAATAGCTACCTGCATGGCTATGCCGAAGGCATTCAATTTAGAGAGCGGAGCATAAAAATAAAGATGTGAGAAAGTTGCTAGGTATATTGCTATTTTTAAATTTGGCTCACGCGAATATGAGCTAAACTGCTGCATTCTTCATTTTATCAGTTTACTCAAGCTTTCTTTGGACAACATTCAGAAATCGTTCTCATCAAATGTAGGACTGAGGAAGGTCGTAAGACTTTTTATTATGTCTCTCGCATACTACGCGCCCAATGATTGGCCAATTTAGCAGGCCGTATTCTGCAGTACGGCATGTGCATTCCCGCTCGATTCGACCACCAAGAGATACAATAAGTGTTTGATTAACCTAGTCTTATTAAACCCGTTTTACCGATCCGTACTGCAAGTTACTATAGCTCGTTTTGTTTTGTTTTGTTTTTTTTTACTTTTACCATACGGCCCTCTAACTTGGTTGGTGAGATTTTCAACACTGTAGTTTAAATCTCTCCGTGGCATAAAGCGCTTTCGCGCGGTATTTTCCCCTCTAGTTTGTTTCACAGCCTTATTTTGCTAACGTCTCGAAATATTCATGTTGGTTTCATGCGTTTCCTTCGTCAGTTCGTATTCCCTGCGATCGCGCACAAGCTTGGTACTCTTGGTGCGCAAAGAGGCACATATCTACCTGTGGCATGGTTGTAAGTCGAGTAGCGATTCTCGCTCAGCAGCTAAGGTAGCAGCGGAGAAAATTCTAGAAAGGTACGCACACCAATTGTTTTAAAAGTTTTGAAAGTAAATAGTTTTGCAAGAAGTGTTTGTTGATTGCATGTGGAATTAAATTGCGTTTAAAAGTGTACCTTGTAACTTTAATCTGTGCTCAATTTCTCGTTGACAGAAAGAGTGTCGAGTGTAACTTGGCTGGTTTGTCAGGGGTAAGCTTGAGTGAAGTTGAGGAAGGGAGCGAACCAGAGGGATTCTGGAAGGCGATTGGAGGCAAAAAGTACTACTGCAGCTTGACCCATGGTAAACGTTTCACACAGTTGTGTGCTTGGCGTACTCTTTCGCCATAGTTAGTACTAACTACGCTTTTACTGGAAACGTCGTACATGATCTTGCAAACGTTTGTTTGGTACTCTGGGTTCTAATCTAATTTGAGGCGTCACCGCAACTCAGACTATATGAAGATGAGTTGTTTGAGGAAACCAGTCTACTGGCCTAAGTCGGCCGCAGATTCACGGAAAGCGAACGAGGATGGACACCCTGTGTACCGAATTTCCGAAGCCGACATTTCAGTTTTCACAGCCATGGTTGTTTTCTAGTTCTAATCTGCATTATCAGCGTGACGATCAGCGTCTGGCAAAGGCTTGTAGAAAAAGTCATTGAAATATGTTAGGTGAAGGTCTGTACTATAGCCGGCTGACTCTGAATATCTGGAATTCTTCATTTTGATTCTGCAGATCCATCAAAGCACAACTATCAGCCACGTCTGTTTGAGCTGAGCAGTGCCACTGGCAAGTTTACTGTAAATGAGGTGCTGTGCCCGTCAAGATCAGAACCCAAACTGTGCCCTTTTCCCTTCATTCAGGAAGATCTGTATACAGCCAAACAACCAGGTATGAGTTAGGCGGACATTTTGCGAAATGAAGAAGTTGCTCTGTTATAAATAAGGTGGAAATTATTTTATCCGAGGCGCACGCAGTTGTGTTGGGTCAACATGTCGGAGTTTTGGTGTGAAGGTCAGAGCTTTAAGGCCAATCTCTTCCGTTATATTGCTTCGGCTTTAGACAAGACACTCTTTTCTGCACTGTCCATGGGTATTAGTGACATACTGTGCCAGCGGGGGTCCTTTGGGAATTGCGTAGTTGGGGCGTCTCAAAAATGGGAAGGCATCTTTTGTTTGGTTTAAACAAGAAATAAACCACGTTCGTCAGGGTTCTCAACTTGTGAGCCGAGTAAATTAACCACTTGTGTGGTATCACCGTATGCTACACGGGTAACTCTTGGGAGATCCGTTATTTCGCTATTTGTTGTAAGAGACGAGGCTTTGAAACACTTGGATATGCCCCAAAGCCTGAAATACTGTTCCCTTGCTATTTTGCAGCGTTGTTCATTGTTGATGGCTACTATGATGTGTACGTTTGGGAAGGCTGGATGCCTGAGGAAGACGACGATGTACGAACTGGTTCAGGGCGACAGCGCTGGGACAGAGACAGACGACTTGCCATGGAGACAGCTCTCAACTATGCTAAAGGTTTGGGATGCAATAATATGGCTGTGCCAATAGTATGCCAATATCGCTGGGTTTATCTGAGGACCCTAAGGGAACACTCTTTACTACTCTAAACGTTTCAGCTTTTCGACGTACATTTGGGGCTTAGGAATTATGTGCTACACTTTGATGAACAACAGCAGTTACAGTCAGAGGTCGTGACTAATCAGGGCTGTGATGCTTAGCGTTAACCAGCGTTAAATACGATGACAAGCTGTTTGTCTTGATACTACTTAACCAATGTTTAGCGCTAACCATCTTTCCCTGTTTACTAGTGCAGTGGTGGAGAAGCAGCTAGGCCGCCAGTGGTTTGAGCTCGGGACTCCTAGATTCAAGTCCCACTCTGACAACTAGCTGGGTAGTTCCTGGTTCAACTCCTTGTAAACTGGTCTGCCGGCGGCCTGTTGGGATTATAAAATCTGATATGATCATCGGTATTACGTGTTTCGTTGGCCCTGAAAAGCCCCTCAGTTGTAGTGGTCCATTAAGTATTTACTTATAAATTGTTTATTTAGTGGTAAGTAACAGGATTAATGGCCTTAATTAGAACAATGTTGGTTTTTGCAGTGTGCAGTCTTTCTAATTAGATTTTAATTTTACAGAGGCTGGAAAACGCGTCTCTCACAGAGTGTATGTGGTTTATGCTGGTATGGAACCCATGACTTTCAAGGCGCTCTTACCTTATTGGAATGACACACCAGATGTTATCAAAATACAGAAACAGGTTACTAACTTCATAATGGATTGAAAATAATTTTTGATAATTTGCGTCAGACGTGTTTTGAAAAGCCAGACGTTTCGAGGCTAGCTCCTCTTCAGTGAGAATAGCCCTTTGCGCACCAAATAAATGAAGTTAAAATTCGTGTTGGGCCCACTAGGGTGGAGTGCCCGCGCAAACGCTCGCAAAATCACCCCACAACCTCAAAGCCTACCTGAGGTCCCAGTATTTCGTGTGTCTTGCTTCATCCACCGTGGTGGTAGGTTAGTGGTCATTTCTATGTAAGGAGAGGTCATTTAGTAATCAGAGAACTCTTGCGTTAAAGGAAATGATGACTTTTTTTACCCTCTCAGCGCCACGATATCGGGTAAACATTAAAACGGTTCTTCAGTCTTTCTTCGTCGTAAACCAGATTGCGGGATAATCACTTATACATCTCTTTTACAGGACGGCAAGCAGCCAAATGTCAGGCATTGTGCTAGTGATTTATTACAGCAGTTTACGAAGTAAGTGCCGGTCATACAATGATTTTATCCCAGTTAAACGAGGACCTGTAAGCTAAAAGAACAAAAAATAGATTCACCTGTGAACATCCTAGCGGCATCTATGGGAACGATGGTATGCACATTTGAAATGTTTGTACTTTGCGTTCAAAGGGACTTTTACACACTGGCTGAGCTGCAGAAGGTCCCGCCTCCCCAAGGGGTTGACCCTGCCAAGTTAGAAGCTTACTTAAGCGACACCAACTTTCAGGTAAGATTTGTGATGTGAAGGTTTATAGCATATTCTATTTGCACTTCTAAATCAGCTTTCTGGTTTACCCGTTGTGAAATAAAACGGCACTCTATAACGAATCTGTGCCGATTGATTGAAGTACCGCTTGTCGTTTGGCAATCCTTCGTAAATGTTCAGTGTTAGAAATGTTCGAAAGGTCATTTTTGGAAGCGCTTGTTGTTTCTAAGGCCGTGACATGAAGTAGAGAAAATCAGCTTTCCGCGTTCAAAGGGTTGGGAGTTGGTTCGTTTTGTTGGATATCCAGCTGTGGTATCCGAAGCAAACTTAACAGGAATGCATCTCCCTACAAAAAAATGCAAAAAGAAAAAGAAGAAAAGAAATGAAGGGGGGGGGGGGGGGAGATGAACGA
>BLFK01000270.1:141345-163465 GCA_014634185.1 Astreopora myriophthalma
GGAGAAGCATCTCATCCAGGATGGCGCATCTCCTCCAAGGGGACGGGGGCTATAGTACGTAAGTGGTGGTTTCATTGAGCTCCGTCCGGCTTTGTGAGCCCATGTAACTCGTCAGTGCACGTTTTTACCGTATCTCTGTCTTTAATGATGAGAAGTAAAGTGTACCTGGTTTTGGTTTTATTTCTCTCTCGTAGGAAATTTTCAAGGTGGACAAAGAAGCATTCAATAAGCTACCAGGCTGGAAACAGGTGAACCTTAAGAAAGCCGTTGGTTTGTTCTAGTGTTCGAGATGTGTTCCTCATATAGAACCAGCTTCATTCTTCAAGCCGATCGGATAGATGAAACAAGATGGGAGTGCCCCTTTTTTACTGGCCTCCATTTTCCAAGGAGCTTTATGCATTGTTCTTTGTGGAGGTAATTCCTTGTGTCATCACCAAATTTACCTGGCTTTGTCTCTATGCGGAGTTTCTTCTGATGACTTAGATGCAGACATTCCGCTTTGCTCTACAGAGCACAATCTCTGCTATACAATACTAGTTGTGTACTTTTACATACAGGTGACAATTTAAAGCATTGAAATTTCTCAGTTATGTCTTAGAATGGCCGGCAGAGTTTTAGGTATAATGTACCAGTACAACATTTGAATTGAGGTATAAAACTAGATTTTTAAACATTATTTACAAGCGAAACAATTATCTAGCGTAAAAGAGAAGGTTTTTATTGCAGTACCCATTAGGAAATGTTTTAATGGTCATTGAGAGGCGACCACTGTGATAACAAGCAGGAGATGTCGTTGTACATTTTCAGGGACAAAAAACTTATGATATTATTGTAACATTGAAATGCCACAGTGTACAAAATTATGTTTCAGTCTATCGAAAAGTGAAAACAAATTATCGTGGCACTGGTTTATTGTATGGTTAATTTACAGTGGCAATAGAAAGTTTCATGTGAAATAATTTACACTGATTTTATCATATTGATGATGACTTATTTTTGTTTAATGTCAAGATGTATGATTTTTATTTGTCCAAATTTGCAATGCAATTTTGAAAATTTCAGTCCTCGCATTGCGTGTGTGCTTTTTTTAAAGGTGTGTCTTCACATTTTAAAGCAGTTGTATGTCGGTTTTTATTTATTACTTTTCGTGACCTAATTTATTTCTGCATCGCAAAAGTGCTCGTGTTCACACGGGTTGTTTATAATGTAGAATAGATTATATTCCTTAAGATAGAAAGCTTTTCAGTTCAGTGTCGAAAGTAATTTTGTGATTGGCCCAAAACTGTAGCGTCTTTTTCTTAAACACGCATAAGAAGAACTAGAGTGTTACTACTTCAACCAAGGCAAACTCTCGAGATTTCTTGCGGATTGGCAGATCATAACCTCACACTGAAACAATCGACCTATTTAGCGGATTGCAAATCTGCAATTCGTAATCTTGAGGCTATTGTATGGCTTCATCTGCCAATGCGCAAAGATCTTCTTTGATAGCCATGGTTGAAGTGGTGCCTCTGTGAAAGAATTTTAGTATTGTCAGCAATTGTTTTCGGTCACGTGTATTTCGTTCAAGTTCTGATTGGCCCATGCGATTGTCTGCTCGGATTGGCTAAAGCAGTTGCTTTGGTTTCTGTTATGCGATACCGAGTTGGAATTGTTCACTTCTAGCCAGTCTGCTTGTGCATATTATAATTTGGGGGAATTGTCTCGTTGTTCTTGACAGGTGATTTTGTGGTTGTGTTCAGCCTGACTGGCTGAAGTTTAACTTCTTGGCTTAAATAATTTCCCTTTCACGAAAGCGTAGTTGTATATCCGTTTTAAGTGCAGCGTTAGCAAAATATTGTGGCATCAACTGAATCAGAAGAAATTGTAAATTGCAGCCAAGAGGTTTAAATCGAAAAATTGAAATTGTACATAAAGGAACAATAATAGATGTGAAATCGTTGAGATGATATATATGTACCAATGAGATGTACAGAAAAGTACAAGCTTTATTCAATAAAAGCAAGTAGTAGTCAATATGCATTCTGGTTGGCTGATCCCAGATGTCAGTGAAAGTCCTTTTGTTCTGCATCCCTATGCTAGATAAATGGGGAAATTCTTTCGTCATTTTCTTAACCAATCAGAAACAAGTCAAGACCAACTGTCACACAAGCGTTTTCCACATTCTGGGCATAATTTATGCATTAGTTTCCTGCTCAAAGATTCATGTAATTGATTGCACGGTTTGCGATTGGTCCACAGTTCAGTGCGAGCTACCGTTAACGACACACTCGGGGAATTCAAAGCTCCACAAGCACCTGTGAAACAGTGAAATCTCCAGTGAACCTTTGCCAACAACTATACTTGCACTTTACAAACGACAAGAGCTTCATGATTAACAAGACAGCCGGGATTAACTATCGAATTTTACCAACAATAGATCCACAGACATTTGGGACTAAAGGAATCGAAACGCACTGTTGACCATTAACAGTCTTCACAGCCAATAACATCACGTTTTTTCTGACCAATTAGGTCACTAACCAGAGTGCTTGTACGATCCACTGACAATGCATAGTTCATTTGATTTTGAAGACGACTTCCCCTCAGGTTGTCGAAACGTCAGTCAAGGGCATCAACAACAGTCCTGTTCCGGGCCACACCCGGATGCCATTTATGATTCTGGGCTCGGACCATTTACAACATTAACTGAATGTTCCCGCATGCCCTCTTCAGAGTAGCGCCCACCAGTTCAACGAAGTCCATTTCCTGTCAGCAAGGAAGTACAATTTTTGTAAGGGAAATCGGTCTAGGTGAAGGCTACCTTTGGCCTCTTAGTGTTTCGAGGTTTGAATTCGCACCGCTGACTTCCCAGCGCTGACCGAAGACGCACAGGATCTGGGGACGAGATAGGTTAATGCTTGCCTGTGTTGGTGACAGTGAATGACGGGAAACGCCATCACTTAGTCACCTTTGTACTGGAAATCGGCCGAAGTAAAGGCTACCTCTAGCATCTTACTTGTTCAAGATATTCTCAGCCACGCAGTGGACAATGAAAGTTAATCAGACACGGGAAGAGTTTTGCATTGTAACATTTATTGACAAATCACCTATTCTCGTGTTGGGTCTTTCCTCTGAAAGAAAGACGAAGATACCACGTCAGTGATGCCTGTTTCTTCAGCAGGTGCAGCCACCGCGGGAAGAAGTAGAACAAGTCTTCATTTTTTACTGAAAGATAAAACACGGTTTGAGATTTTCCAGTTTGCCTCATCGATGTTGAACAGGACATTGGATCGAGTTGAAAATTTTATCCATCGTAAATTTTAATCGGCACCACACTGTGGAAATCACGCATCAAGATTGTTCATACGACCAAGTTTGAACAGCGACCGATTCATGATTATCGTCACCTCAAAACACATCAACTCAATTTTTGTTCTGATGACCCGGCGTGACACTCGTAAAACTTAGCATGCAGGCGAAAGCAATTTGCAACTCTTTCTCTAAAGAGACACTGCATGGGAGGGTTTTACGATTCTGTCAAATTGTAGAGTACAAACAAAACGTATTTGTGTGTCAGGTGTCGAGGCTTGTGCGCGAGATCACTCTCTCTTTCAGTCCTCGACCATTCGTAACAGTAAATAAACGACGTTTTTGGTGTCTTCAAAAATTAGCAACTTTGTGGCACTGATTTCGTAAGTTATTGTCTTACCTGGTGTAGTGTGCGGTCATTGTGCTTCCTGATGGCGAAGTCACAGATATTGCAATTGGGATGAACTGTTTGGAAATTTTTGAATCGTCCAGTACCGGAATGGTGAACGAGTCTCGAGTGGACAAGCTGCAAACGAATGATATGTCAGCAAGGCCCACTTTTTCTGTTTGCCAAGCGTCATATTATTTTGCGTTAAGTTATTATAACATTGAAGCCCCTTTGATAAATCATCAAATTTCTATGGATGACTATTCATCCATGCTTGTCCATCCATTGCAGGCGTTTTTGTTGACAGATCTAATTCATTCTTACAAAGAACCTCCCCAGAAGATGCCATATCTAGATAGTTACCTTCTGTAAGGATCATTGGTCAAGGCAGTGCTTGATAATTGAGCGTCTTGGCTCGTCATAGCAAGATCCCTTACTAACGATGAACGCTTTCTGTGGAGCAAATTAAAGAACTCGACATTTCTTTTCATGAATATACTTTTCTGTATCGTTATCAGTATTCGACAAAATCCAGGTATTGTTTAGGGACGTCAACATGAATGCTTGGACGTCACACGAAACTGGTCCGTAAAAATTGAAACGAAAGAACTTCCTACTTAGCTTGTCGATTAAGTAAAAAGAGCCTGACGATTTACCTTCGCCGCATAAAATACACGAGCGTTGCCGTGGCGGTTAAGACAACGAAAGCCACGGTAAACACGACCATGGATGTGGTTTTGCTTATTTTTGCTGGAGGGGTAGATGGACTTGAACCAGCAATCAGAGCGTAGTTAGTCTCAAAGGAGTTGTTAATAGCAGAGCCTGGAGCTTCACTTTGAATCAGAAGTGATGACTGCGCAGCTACAGCTGTAGGAAAAAAACAACTCAGTTTCAACTGTGTAAACTGTGTATTTATGAAGAAGCTTAGGTTATTAAGATACGGAAATCGCCGGCCTGTTTCTTGACTGATTTTGAATTTGGCTTCATACTTTAGCTTTACATTGCTGAAGTGTTATAAGTGTGGAAGTGAAGTGTGGTAACATACTATCGATCTCAGACGTCCGTGGACAAGGGCTTTTCTTCAGCCCACTTCACGGAACCGTTGATTTCAGTCTGCGGTTAAAAATTCTGATCACGTGATAGCATTTTTGTGGCTCTGCGGTTTCGAAAATACCGATCTCGTGACGCTATTTTCTGTTGCTCTAGCTCTCCCCAAAGAGAAATGCGTGAAACGATGTTGAAAAGCCTTGTCCTGAGAAATAATAAGCGAGTGGAAACTCTTCTTCAGGTTTTTCTTTTCTCGGCCGTGGGAAGAGTGAAGGATTAGCGCCACGTGATCGTTATTTTCGAAACCGCAGAGCCACAAAAATGTTATCACGTGATCAGGTTTTTTTTAACCGCAGACTGAAATCAACGGTCCGTGAAGTGGACGAAAAAAAGCCCTTGTCCACGGACGTCTGAGATCGATAGTAGGTGAGGATGCAGCGGAGGGGCCTGCGGGAGGGGCTTTCCTTCCTACTGTCCCCACCCCCCTCACCTATGTCTCTGTAATTGTTGAACGATAACTTACGCGCATTGGGTTTCAGAGTCTTGAAGACTATTTCGGTGGACTCTAGGACAAAGTAATATTAGTAGTCGTCATCGCCGTCGTCGTCATTAGTTGTAGTCGTAGTCGTAGTCGTAGTCGTAGTCGTAGTCGTAGTCGTAGTCGTAGTCGTAGTCGTAGTAGTAGTCGTAACAGTAGTAGTAGTAGTAGTAGTGGTAGTAGTAGTACAGCAGTGGTAGTAGTACTAGCACTACTGGTGGTTTTAGTAGTCGTAATCGTAGTCGTTGTAGTACTAGTAGTAGTACTAGTTGTAGTAGTAGTAGTACCAGTACTAGTAGTAGTTGTAGTAGTAGTAGAGTAGTAGTAGTAGTAGTAGTAGTAGTAGTACAGCAGTAGTAGTAGTACTTGTTGTAGTAGTAGTAGTAGTAGTAGTAGTAGTAGTAGTAGTTGTAGTAGTAGTAGTAGTTGTAGTAGTAGTAGTACAGCAGCAGTAGTAGTACTTGTTGTACTAGTAGTAGTAGCAGTACCAGTAGTTGTAGTAGTAGTTGTAGTAGTAGTAGTTGTAGTGGTATTAGTAGTACAGCAGTAGTAGTAGTGGTAGTAGTAGTAGTTGTAGTAGTTGTTGTAGTACTTGTAGTAGTAGTAGCTGTAGTAGTAGTAGCAGTAGTAGTAGTAGTAGTAGTAGTAGTAGTAGTGGTAGTGGTAGTGGTAGTGGTAGTGGTAGTGGTAGTGGTAGTGGTAGTGGTAGTGGTAGTGGTAGTACAAGTTGTAGTAGTGGTAGTAGTAGCTGTAGACCCCTAGTCGTAATACTAGTACTAGTACTAGTCGTAGTAGTAGTACTAGTGCCAGTAGTAGTAGTAGTAGTACTAATGTAGTAATGGTAGTAGTAGTACTACTACTACTACTATTACCACTATTACCTCTAATGCTTTTACTACTACTACTACTAAAAGTGTTGCGAGCATTTGCGTGTCTCCGTTGATGAAGTAACACGTGATTTATAACCTACCCACAGTTTCATTACTTCTCATCTGATAAACTTCTTTGTTCGAGTAAAAGTCATAATAATTCTGGGCACTCCCTGGAAAAGAGACAAAAACAGTCTTTTGCAGCAATATTCGAGCGATCAATTTGTGGTAATGATTAGGATGTGGCATTTAAGTGGCGCTTTGCAACACGGTGGGAGAACTTTTCAAGAGTGCCTGTGGTGTGGTGCAAGTAGGCTTACAGTTTAGAAACATCTTCAAGCATTCCAAAGAAGCAAACAAGTGCTGAGGAATTTGTCAGCTAAAGGTACAATACATACCCTTCTGCCAAAGCAAAATGTTAATAACAACCAACAAGAGACGAATCAGCTTCTTTGGTGACATTTAATGGAAACTCGTTGAGCGCGTTGTATCATCAAAGAAATTTGATTGGTAGCTCGTGTCTAGTTGCAGTGATGAAAAGCAGCAAAATGGCGGCGAGCAAATTGTTCACACTGGGAGAAAAAACGTACGGGCCATTGTGACTTCTGTTTATGACGTGCAGCTTGACATCTGCACGCGCACCAGAATAACTTCGAGCAGAGTGATAAATTGGTTTTTGTTTTTTTTTACTTTAGCATGCGTAGTTCGTGTTATGATGGAAAAGCTGGAGAGCACAACAGGGCCCGTTGAAGTTGTGTACATGTTCTCTAAAACACACCCAATTTTATTTCAAGTTATTAGACTTATTTGATCTCGCTGACCCCTTCTCCCTTTGAAAGTTAAAGGCGAATTCAAGGATTTTTACCGGATAATAAATGTTATTCGTGTTTTTCAAACAAAGATTTTGAGCTCCCTGTGCAATTATAACACACACAGTGAGTTAGCGAGTGAGTGAGTGAGCGAGCGAGCGAGTGAGTGGGGAGGGGTGGGATGTTATTTAAACAAGTATATGTATGACCAGCGGCAGACATCGTCCTTTTTTGCGCGTCAATCCACTGCGCATAAGAAGCCAATTCCTCTCAGGTACACACGTGGATGAATCGATTGCAGGTAAGGTATCTTTTTTTGCATTAGTATTTTTCGTACAACTCAACTTTATACATCAAGGTTACGGACGAATTCGGGGCTAATTCAATGGGGAGATTGGCCTTGTGGCCGAATTATATATTTACGCAAGCCAATGCAACCAGCAGTGTTCCGCTTTACGGTCTTAGCGCATGAACGAAGAAATTGCATCAATGCTTTGGTTTTCACTGATTTAAAGACATCTTTTAGCATTCTATCGAAGGAGTCCAAAATGGCCTTTAAGTTCTCAACCGCATTGCTGCTATAGTAGATTCCATTAATTATCTCTTGTTTTGTATCGACATGTTCACGTTCGGGCGTTTCCTTCCTCAGACTCTTCAATCTTCGACCATTGTGAAGAAAGCAGGTCGTTACCATTCTAATGATTGCGCTTATTACTGGTGTTTTTGAGAAGGAAGGTAATGTCGAGGGAGCAGGCGGAGACGGAAAAGCGCGCCATGGAGGACCGAAGAGAATCTAGTGTTGCGAGAGGCAGGACTTCATTGACCCTATTCGACGACGACGACGGAGCGGCGACGGCGAATGATAATGATGACGATGACGAATTCTTACTTTATGTAAATTTAAGTAAAAATAAAGTCCTCATTTTTAGCTAGGTTAAAATCACGTCAAGACGATACCACAGGGGTGATATCGGTTCTTGTCTGATTCTCTAAGTTAAGCCCTGTCCAGTGGGGTGGGTGTCTTGATGGGTGACAGTGGGGAGACTCCTTGTTTTAGGCTTACCTTTTGAGCTTAAAACGATATAATAATAGTAATAATAATATTATTAATATTAGTAATATTAATAACAATAATATTAATAATAATAATAATAACAGTCCTAATTATAATCATAATATTAATAATAATGATGATGATGACGATGATGTGTTAATAATTTAAAAAACAAAACATCCTCCATAAAACAGTCATTGCATATCCCAATTAATTTTTCACTTCTTTCCACGAACCACAACCATAGGTATTTCTTCATGCGTGCGTTGTCAGTACTTGCAGATATATAGCACCTTTCATGAGATACCCTTTACCATCTGTCCATTCCCTAAAAATCAAATTTGTTCTCAAGTGTTCAGAATTTTCCTCACAGTCGCTGCCGTCCCCAGCACGCAAATCCTCCCGTAGAAGTTCCATACTCAAAAGTATCCCCAAGAAGGTCACCCAGTTTGCAAAAGCCTGGAAACTGTTCCCAAGATTCCCGTGTTCAACTTGCCATGCTCAGTACCCAGATGATAATTCTGTATGAAATTAAAACCGTAGACACCGTGTCTTCCAATCTCGTTCCCAGAGCCCACGTGTCTTTTGGTCAGCGCCAAGACACGGAGCTCTGGAATAATCAACTTGAAGAGCTATGTTTATTGGCTTCTCGATTTATCAAAGTGCTCATGCGTAAACTACTGAATGCAAAATAGCTTGTTATTTACGAATATGGAGCAAAAATTTCCAACCTAACTTGTAAACAAGAAGATTTGTCCCTGGTTTTGTAAACCCTCGTGTTTTAACGATCACTCAATTTCACTTTTCAGTAATACCGGAACTCCTAAAATCTTGGAGTTCCGGTAATTGATTAGTCCAGAGCTCCGTGTCTTGGCGCTGACCAAAAGACACGTGGGCTCTGGGAACGAGATTGCCGTGTCTTCTGGATGGTACGTATTGGATCACAAAGGTATTTGCGCATGCACATACCAAATACCTAATGAAAAATGTACAGAAGCGGTAGCGGTACCTCTGGACATTTAAGCCTGAGCGACGTACCATGACGAGTCTCCCCGAGATTTCGGCCCGCGGATCGCTTATACTTGCCACTTTCTGATACCTATCCCCGATAGGCAGTGAGGGAGAGAAATGTCGGCCCCTAGACCATACGTGACAGATCCCTTACGTACTCGCAGCTCAACTCCTTCTGCTTTATACTATGATTTGAATCGGTATATATTTGCGACTGTAGTTGTCGCGTCTTCCATGTGGTAAGGATATTTTGTCGCACTCATTTGTAGTACACGGACTTGGCGCATGGGCATTTGCTAATAACCGATCGTGCGGCCGCGATTTTACGCGTTTCTCCCCACACCCTCCCCTGTGACCCCATACCCGTCCCAGCTGTCCTTGTTCCCAGGGTCTTTCGCTGTCGGTATTCAAGATGGCGGCCTTCATGAATGAGACATAGCGTTAAATACACGAATGGCTCCGAGCTGTTTTGAAGTTAGCGGCTGACCAATTCACATCTGAATCATGCTGTTAGTAACCATTTTCCTTTATCCTCGATTCATTTACTTCCATTAGCCCTTATTACCTTAATTCACCATCATTTACCCTCATTCATTACAACCGTTAATTACAGGAATGGCTCCGAGCCCTTTTCAAGAAAACCGCTGACCCTAGCGATGGCCCATCGATCCACAAAAACCCTCTTCACCCTCATTCCCATCCGTCAACCTCTATTAGCTCTCATTTACCCTCATTCTTCTTCACCTACCTCCAACAGCCCCCATGCATTAACCTTCATCTACCTTCAATAACCTTCATTCACCTTCATCTACCTCCATTAGCCTTCATTAACCTTCATACACCGTCATCTACCTCCAAGAGGCCCTGTTAGGGGTTTTAGGGGTAAGGGATAACTGGCGAAATAATTGTAGGGACAAGGGATGACTGATTAAATAATTATAGGGATAAGGGATAACTGACATAGTTTTGACCCAGTTTTAGGGATAACAGTCTCGGTAATTTTAGGGAGAAGGGATAACTGCCCCAGGAATTTTGGGGATAAAGGGTGACTAAAACCCCTTACCAGGGCCCCATTTGTGCTTCTTCTCAGTTAATTATATCATTGATATACTCGTGACTGTTTCGATCAGCAAACTGTCAACCGTAGGTTTAACTTTATTTTTCAGGGTGTTTATGATTAATCAACGCTCGGAAATTGTTCATACAAAAGTTAACTTCAGAATACTTGATGGACATAGACTCTTATTCATTTGTACGGTGCTATTAAACCCAACAAGCTTCATTATAGAGCAAAAATTCTTTTCAATTTTCTTCATGTTAACGAGGATAACTTTGATAATTAACGCAAGGACAAAGGAATAATCTATTGACTTTAGAAATGAAACGATTACTCAACAAACCATTATGCTAATGTGCAAAAACAATGGCCCTTCGTGCTCCTTCTCCACGCTGTAAAACGAGGTAAAACGACCAAAAGTGAGGTCTTGTGGTGGATGTGTGTGCAGACAAAGATGGCTTTTGATCCTCTCGCTAGAATTCAACTGCGTTCATACCAGTTCGGTTCCTGGACAGGTAGTACACAATACAGGTGGGGACCAAAGGCCCGACACGGTACAACTTTTGCTTACAACTGTCGTATGCGATTTCTTCTGCGCACGCTACTCGCACCACGGAAAGAGTCGCGTACAACTCTCGCTGTTGAACACAGACTGTGCTTACGATTGTCGCAGGGTTTTAAACCTGTTTTAAAATCCTACGGTTTTTTTTTTGCCGTACAAGACAGTCGTAAGTGAGTTGTAGGTTTGATATACACGAAAAAATTCGTGCCGTAGGCCTGTCGTAAGCTCGTCGCATGCAACCGTGTACCGTGTAAATGGGTATGGGGGATCATTCCCCCCAAAATTATTTCCCTGCTAGTATTAGGCACTGTTTGTCGTTATCAGCTAGTCTTTTTTCTTACTAAGCAATGATATAGATTTTTGTTAGTAGTCTTTCTTTTTTTCATCATTACGTTCTCGTTTCTGTTATTGGGAATCTCTATTTATCAATATCCATTAATTTTGTTATTGAGCACGATTTATTTAATTATGGGCACCAAACAAACGATGTTGAGACAAGCGGCTAAACGTTCAAACAAGTTTGTCCAACACCATGTTGGACGAAAATGTTTGATCGTTTACCAAGCCAAACTGAAAGCAGCAGCACACTGGTGGCACACCTGCCGCTCAGTTTGATTCGAAATCAATTCAATGTTCTTTGACAAAGAAGTTTGGGTTATCAAGGGTAAAAATATCAAGAAAATTGCGCTAAGGCACAAAAAGAAGCTGATGTTACCACACATTTGAGAAAAGGCTTAGTCGGCCAACCGGAAAGCTCTACTGGTAGGGAATTCCTGACAAATAAAAATAAATCGACTTGAACTTATTGTAGAGGGTGACACATCAGAGTTTCTAAAGAAGCTTGTGACCCTGTTGGTGTATGCAGCTCCTTCGGGACACTCTGCAGATTGAACTGGAATTGTAATAACACTGTCGTTTCCAAGGAAAACAGGAAGCACGCAGAACGAGGATTTGAACCCGGTCCATAGTGTTAGGGGGCGGATGCTCTAACCAATGCGCCATATTAGACAATGGGAGAGAGACTTGGTCCCCCTGACACCTGGCTACTAAGCCCCAAATGGGAAACGATTTTCAACATGGCGGCGCTGTTTCGGTTTGGTGCTGCAAGAGCTTATAGACTTTTCGCATCGTGTAGTCTACAAAATTCATTGATTTTCCAACGAAACTCAACAAGCCTTTACAGAGAGAATTTATGGAAAGCGTGCCAGCCACGTGTAAGCTGTTCAAGGTATATGTCAAACGAATCTTCGGTAAGCGAAGGAAAGCTTGGCGAACATGATCATTCAGAACACGACAGACCCGCGTCGTCCACGGGTTTCAGTAGAGCAAGAGATCACCAACATATTCAGAACCGAAGTGGTGCATCACAAGGAGGGGATTTTAAGTACCAGAGGCAAATCAGACAACTTGGAACATTGGTGATGAAACCACACTTAATAAGAGCTTTTAAGGAAATTCTTGAACGTGGTACGTATGATACCTCTTTGTGCATGTTGAGCAGCGCTATAAACTAAAGATGAAAACGATTGTTAATCCGCTGATTGTGATAAGTGAGAAACCATTCCCTCATCGCCTCAAATGTCCTTGTTCAGAGAGGAAGTTCTGTACAGTGTGTTGTAGGTAAAGAGTATTCTCGTGTACCTGAGATTACATAACCCAACCAAGGAAGGCCCCTTTTATTCTATAATATTAATTCACCATGTGATGAGAAATCAAGTGGAGCTAATTAGGTAATCAGAAAATACTTATCAAGGGTCTAAAAATTTTTTTTTTTAATTAAATATTATTTTTCTCTTGACAACAAAATTTGACCAAGACTAGTGCCAGACCCCACACCACAACAATAACAACTGTAATTTTTAAAGTAAGGACAAAGATAAATAGACCAATTTCGAAATTTTAAAATTCACCTTCAAATAATAAACATGAAATGCAGGCTCTCTGAAATGAAATAAGCATTTTCGAAAAAATTTTCCGTAGAGCATCAAGATGATGACTTTATTCTGAATTTTAATGTCTCAAAATTGGGCTGTTGTACAAAATAATTGAGAACCCCAGCAAGGTGAGAAGCTATTCAAGGTGAACTCAGGAAAAAGAAGGAAAAAAGGGAAAATGCAATGGTACAAGTCCCAAGACTCCTAGATGCGAGAGTTAAAACCTTGTACATGTTGAATCCTCTCAAAATAGTGCTCCACATAAGTTTTGGAGGCCTGATACCAGCAAGGAAACTTAAGGAGTCAAGCTCGGGTCAGTTCCAATGGGTCAATTTCTGAAGTATTCCAATTAATTTGCTGGGCCAGGTGACCTATAGGTATTGTATTTCCTTATGATTTCTTAGAATTAACTGTGTTACTTTTGAATTAGTTTAAAACACAATTACGTCTATGTTTAGTTTTGCTTTCTAGTAGGTGAAGACATAGTTTTTATCTTGGTTAGTGTTTATGGACCTTATAATACGTAGTTTACGGTATTTTGTTAATCCCCGTGCGTCAGCCACTAGATTAGCTTTTGCTATTTGGTCAATCCAAACTCCACCTCACAAATCAATTTACTCCACTCTTAATACAGTTGTACTGTAAGCTTTTTCTGTAATAACTGTACCACCGTAATTTTCCTGTACATGGGTTATAGAGTGGAATAAATTTGACTTGGACTTGTTTTTATTAAGTGTTTTGACACAAGACCCATCTCTTATTCACAACACTGCAAAATCCGGTGATCAGATATTGATTAGACTTTTTGAAACACTGCTATTTCCCACAGAGGGTGGAATCACATCTTTACAAGCCTATCAAGTTCTGCGAAACTGTGGTACAGAGCTGCTATTTGAAAAACCAGAGGACAGAGTTGAGCTAGCACATTATTTTTGGGATCAATTTACGGAGATAGGTTAGTGCTGCATTATGGTTAAGCATTCTGCTCAAATGTGTCCCATTTTCAAGAAAATTGAATTATTATATTGCATTTTGAAAAGGCTTCTCTCATTACCATAGATTATTTTCACTTATGTGACGTGCAGCCATATTGATTACTGAAATATTTGCTTAAAAATGGCTTTCAATTCCCCGAAGATTGTTTAGGTACACCAAAATGGCCACCATTTCTTTGTTTAGGTACACCAATGTGGTTGCCGTGACGTCATGTGAAAATGATTTATAGATATATCTTAGCTACACAATAATGTACCCCTATCTCACCATGTAATATAGGCAGAATTGTTTTCACCATTCCTGTCTATTGATTGATCAGTATCCCAACAAAAATCTTGCTACTCTTCCAGTTGTAAAACTAAGTCCACATGTAATACAAGAATTATATCGAAGTTGCCCTGTATTTGTGTTTTCACACAGGTGTGAAGCCAGATGTCATGCTGTACAATGCCCTCTTATCTGTGTATGTGCAGAACAATCACATCTTCAATCCACTAGAGATTCTGGAAAAGATGGAGAAAACCAACATTGACCCTAACAGGGTACGGTTTTAACTTAGTTAACCAAAAAGGGTTAGCTGTACAGGGTAAATGTAATTTCAGCACAAATATGACTTGTGAGAGTTGGCAACTTTTAAATGGATCAAAATTATTTTGGTACAGCTGTACTTGAAGTGAGGGGATGGAAGCATAATTAGTGCAATAGTCATTAGTCGATAGGAAAAGAGCAGCATTCCAGATAGGTTGTTGAGGCAGGGTGCCCACAGGGAATTCATCTGGACAGGTCAATGTCATTGGCTCTCTATACATTATAGTTTAGAAAGGAGCTCGAGAATACCTTAATAGTAGGGGATCATGGGTTAAAGAACCCACACACTATTCGCAAAGAGTAGGGCAAGCTGTACCCAGATCTCCATTTAAACCAGCTATGCTGAACTGAAATTTCTGTATAAATAATGTAAATAAATAAATAAATAAAGAAAGAAATACCCGGTGTTGTGGTCTGACCTTGGGGGGTGGGTGAAGTGGGGCACCTTCGTCCTCCTGTGCCCTCTCCCTCTGGGCAACTGTAAATCCTGCCCAGTAGAATGCACCATAAACCATAAACCATATCAGTACTTAAAGTGATGTGGCCCAAAAGAATTTGTTTTAGTTTCCTTGTCCTTGGACTTGTTTTATTCAGACTACCTTGTTGCTGCTGATTCAAGGTTTTGCACAGAAAGGAGATATTGCAGGAGCCTTGTAAGTTTTGCATGCATGTATAAAATCAGAGTTACTGACTGCTTAATAAGGTAAAAAACTTAGAGCAATAGAATGTAAACCTTTTTTCATCTAAATGGTTTCATGTCTCGTACTGCTTGGGACATGTACAGTTTATGAAGTTGCTGACAGTGTAAGTTATCATTTCATAATTATGCATATGTACAGTAGTTTGTCTACTTCATTTGCATGGAACCATAATTTCATGTTGTTGAGCACACAATGATCCTTCACTTTGAAATAATTGATTAAGTTAACAGTGCATTTTTCATTTTTCAGTAAAGTTCTAGAGTTCATAAGAACAGCTGGGATGCCTCTTACAGAACAAGTGTTTGCAGCCCTCATTACAGCATATGGTTTTAATGGGTACGTATACTGTACAGAAAAGACCTCTATAACCCCTTCACGATACAATTATTATAATATTAATTCTTGTTTTAACACTGGCAATGACAAATAAGAAACTCTGGTTGTAAAGGGCCTTCGTGACATCTGACTGTTTACTTTGAATTTTTTGCAAATTGCAGCTACTGTTTTATTTCTGGCTGGAATGAAAGGTTTTAAAGTTATGGAGTTCACTATCCCATGCTGTACATGTACAGGGCTCGAAGTTAACTTTTTTGTTCATGTGCCAGCTGGCAACAAGAAAAAAAAAATTGTCACCAAATCAAAAATTTTGGTCGCCAGTGTTTTTTTAAGAAAGCATATCTGGCCAAATGACAGGAACTGTATGCTCCTGGAAATAATGAATAGTTTTTGTGCACCTGCAATATTAAGAGGATGAAGCCGTGGATAAAATATAGCACTCGGTAGACATGAACTGGTCAGAGTGCATTTGGTGTTATTTCATTGCCTGCTTATGGGAATGATATGTTTTAGGGAAAATTTAAGATCAAAAGTAGAGTTTTTTTGTGGACACAAAAGGCAAATTTTCTCATCATCATTTCCAGATGATATTCTGGACGATATTCTGTGTCAAAGATTTAGGTCAATATTGGACCGTTTTGGTGCCGGCACTAAATTTCTGGTGGCATTGGTGACCATTGAGTAGCAATTTCAAGCCCTGATGTATGATGTACAGCTGTATGATGTACAGGTGATGGAATGGCATTATACAGGAGAGAGGGAGATGTACAGTGTACATGTGCATAAAAGGACCTACATGTAGCTAACATATGGGTGCAAAAAACTACAGTAAACTGCCTTCTTTGTTAATATTTTGGGTTCAGAACATTTAATCAACTACTTACAGTAATATAGAGGTATCAAGCCTGGACATAGATCATTTGCCTTTCTTTTTCAGTTATTAAAAAAGTGTTGCAGTAAGTGGTTTGACAATGACTCCTTCTCTTTTTGCAGTGATCCTGAAAGTGCCCGGGGTGTGTTTGATCTCATGAGGTAGTGTGTCATGAATCAGTGAACATTATAATAATGAATGTTGATTTTCATCAGCCTCAGCCTCCAGGTTCAGCTGATAACACTTACCTTGCCCTTGATTATTCTGGATATCATGAAAAACCTCACCCAATAATTGTTTATTGTCAAGGCAGTGGGCCGCGGTCTGCATTTTACACTGACCTTTTTGAAAGTGAAAGGGCTGTTTGCATAATCTCCATAAGTGAATTGTTAATGTATTTTTGGTTCTTTCGTCAAATCGTACCCAGTGAAATTTTGAGCAATAAACAAGGTTCGTGTATCATTGGGTGCCCAACTTCTGCAATGGAAAAAATGAAGGCATAAAACGAAGGCAAGATGCTGAAACAAGCCAGACATTTTTTTCTGTCTGTTTTCATCCTGTTGTGCTTAGCCTTTGCCCACATCTTATGGCAGTCTCCTTTTTCCATTGCACCCTTCATTGCTTGAAAATGAAAGTTGGCGGCGATTACTTTGATGCAATAAACAGAAATAGAAAAATCAATAGCCCCAGTTAAGCATATCTGATGGAATAATTGGGTATATACACTTCACAGTAGTGTTAGGCCTCACTCGAACTTGAAATTATCACTATCAATATACAGTAGGCCTTCATTGACTGAGAGGAACAAGACAACTTGCTAAACTACATGTATAAGATACAGTGTAATGCCTGACTAAGTATCTTTTCTTTTACCATTTTTCACCATTTCAAATAGGGAGAATGGTTTGGAACCAGAGTTGGACAGTTACACAGCTTTGTTGTCTATTTATGGAGAAGCAGGAGACATGGAATCTATCATGACGGTTTGTAATGTTTTTGTTTTAAAGAAGCATTACAAGCAAATCTCTAAAAGCTATAACAGCCACTTACACTACTTTTATAAGGCATTAATTTTGTACTGGTGATGAAATTTTCATGTTTAATGTCCACTTTTGGACATTTGAAACTTCCAGTACATTGGCCTTTTTTTACTGTACATTTAAAGTGATCTTTCAAATCTGAAGCTTTTATGTGAAAGTACAGTTTAAGGGCTTATTAGATCTGGATTCTCTTCTGTTGTCTTTTCAATCACTGTCTGGCCATGGCAAGGACGATTCTTTACTTGTAAAAAAAACAAACAGGGTTGGATTCTTCAAACAAAGTAGGATTTGCGCTAACCCTGGGTTAAGTCCAATTAAAGCTTTAATATATAGGTGGTCATGGAATCTATTGCAGCTTGACACAAACCCTGCTTGCACAACTTGGCCCCGAATTATACAGTTACTTGACTGTATAGGTGATGTCAGCTCATATTTCCTCTGTGAAAATTGTTCTTACGTTGCTGTTTCCTGTTTCTTACTTTTCAAGACTCTTAGTGAGATGCAAGAAAAGCGAGTTTACCCAAACAGAAAAGTGTTTCTGTCAGTGCTTGATTCGCTTTCAAAACGTGGACACCATGAACTAATAAGGGAGGTATGTGTTGCAACAACTTTCGTAGAAAAGAAGCTGGTACTGTACAATGCTTGCATTTATTTATTTATTTTTTTCATTTTTCTTAAGCTTCTTCAAACACCAATTGTGAGGAGTCTCATAGAGGGAGGTAAGATGCAATATTATTGTTATTAGTTTCCATTTCTTGTTGGCTCAGTTTGTTTGTGACATGTATTTTTATCATTCATGGGAATTCAAACTATGACCATCTCCCTACTGTAAACATCCTTCTTGGTTTATAATATTCTGGGTTTTCATTAACTGCTTCATTAAGTTAAGTGCCCATTGCTCGCTGGAAAAAAACCCCAGCTAACTCAATTTCTGAGCCATTTTCTTACTTTTTTTTTCATGAAATGATAATTACAACATCTTTCAGGATAATATATTGTGCAATTTGTGAAGACCTATTATTTTGAAGACTTAGACGACTTTTTGTATGAATATTTCACATGAAAACAATTCTGACCTAGCCCTCTACACCCTGTACTCCCTGTTATTAAAATCATTATTACTGAAAACGCTGCTTGTTGGGCTCAGCACTGATCGATTTGGTTGGTCAGTTTTTCAGAGGTGTCACAAATTCTTTTCTATTGTTTTGTTGTAATTGCAGACTTAAAAGACCTCATGATTGCCGTAGCCACTCGTGGTGAGATCACCAGTGCATTCATTTTCCTGGGTCACATGATAGAAACAAGTTCAAGCAGAGGGGCGCCTTTGAGAGCAGATTTTGCCTTGCTGAGGCAGGTTATTATGTCTGGCCAGGTGGGTTCACAATAATTCTGCATGATTAATTAATGCATTAAAAATAAGGAACAAAATTATTTCTCATGTAGTGTTCCCAAATGGTATTGTGCCAAGGCCTGGTTCAGATGCCAGTCCTTTCATGAGCCGAACCAAGTAGGTGGGAGCTTTTGCTGTGGTGTGGAGCCCTGAAGATTCCACCTAGTGCACTTTTCGGGAGGCAAATGTATGGCCTGAACTATCAAAATAATGATTGTAGATGTAATTGTAAGACCTTTCATTGACAGAACCGCGCTGAATTTCAGTTAAGTTCAGCATTTAATTGAATTAAAAGCAAAGATTTTCATGATTTACTGGCAGACTGATGAAAAATTCGAAATTTTAAAATATTACTTCATCTGGAAAGTCAAGACTACTTAATAATTATTCCATGAGCGCGCATTGGATATGAGATGGTAAATAGCCAATGACGTGCGTAGCGCAGAGTTGGCTATAACCAGTCTCATATCCAACAAGCGCGAATGGAATAATTGTTTTATTAAATTCTCAACTTTCGGATAATGCAATTCTAGCTTTCTCATTGGTAATTTCTCATTTCTCGACAAAACTTGCCTTTCCACGAACAATTTTATGCTGAGTGACATTTGCTGCATTCATTTCCATATAACGTCAAACGCAGGTATAATGGCTGATAACCGAGATCCAGTGAACCAATGAGAAATCGAGAATTGCATTATCCAAGGTTGAGAATTTAATAAATGTAGTTATTCAGCATCAATATCCTCCAAGTGTAATATTTGCCAACTGAATTTCCTGTACATTTGCATGTACAAAGATGGCTTACAAATTATCCCAGCACTGTGAAATGTCACAATAATATAGGTATTACTCAAGATGGCGGCACTTAGGAAATTTGGAAGTGAAAATAAGCAATTCTACAAGTAGCATTCATTATTTTCTGTTACAAAATAACAATGGTTTTTAATCAAAACATTTGAAACAAATTTGATTGTAAATGTCATTTAAATTTTACAACAAAGGCCAAGGCCAGAGGCTTGATTGGGTTAGTGCCATGAGGGAATCCATGCAGTAATACAATTAGACAATAAATTAAGAGCAAAAATTGCAATAACAACAGTATGAATTGAATGTAATTTGCAATTTGTGAAGGCTTGTTTCCTTTTTGTGCTGTTTTAGCCAGTAGATGCTATTCTTGTCACCATTGGTGAACTGGAGAAGTTAGGATTATTTAGAAATGTCTATGAAGACGCCTTAGAGATTTCATTTGACAAGAACGATCCAGGTACATGTTTGTAGACACTGGTATTAAAATGTACAACCGGCAGGTACAGAGTTGGATTGGATAAACTGAAGGGTCACTTAACTTTGATTGATGTAAAAACGAATCTAATCCTAACCTTAGACCTAATGAAAAGCTCTTTTTTATGTTGATCCAGGTCAAGCAATCCTTGTTGATCTGGTCTGACTTTTATACGTACCTGCCCAATGTTTCAGGTTTTTTTGTTGTTGTTGTTTTAAACCATACATGTACGTGTATGCCATCCTACACCTTCCCTCCAATCTTTGAGAGGGAGATACGGTAAGGTTACACGATGAGGTAAGCGTGCACAAAAAAATTCGAGTGGCTTACATGTAAGTAAATGGCCAAAAGGGCCAGAGGTTAAACCGGCCCCATCTGCCTTTTCCTTCAAGGTGCAATGAATAAAATTTCATGTGAGAATGAATCATTCTATGAATAAGTTGAATATGGAGAAGCAGGGATTGGATCTCATTTCTTTCCATTCTTGGCTGTTTGACTTCACTTGTCACTTCATGGAAATCCTCTGTGCCCTGAAAACCATGTTAAGTAACCACTGCAGGTATTTTTTTCATTCTCCAGAAATCACTAGTGCCATTTTGCGAGAAATGCTTCAGAAGGTGAGCAGAAGAATAATTCAAGCAGTGGCTTTGTGCAAAACTATCATTAGTAAATTCGTGTTTTTTCACTCTTTCCTTTTTTTTCCAAGCAGAAAGGAACACAGGCAATCAAGTGAAAAAAACAAAACAACTTAAAAATTATGTTCTACAATTGCTTGTTAATTCAAGCTTATAATCATCGATGTTGTCTCTTTGAAGTACTGTAAACAAAAAGTGAAATAATGACAACATGATTGTGGACAGTACAAGATGAGTGGATTTGATTATTAAAGCTTGTTCCTTTGATTTGATTCACAGAATTTAAGAGTGCGAGTGCATTACTTCTACCCTCTTCTCGCCATGTATGCTAACAATGAAGATTCAAAAGGTGCTGTATAAGTGATGAGCTCTTTTTACTATTTTGTTTAAAGCCAATGGGGCTAATGTTTGATTTACACTTTTGATGGTGGGCAGACCAGTTGGTGCCACGTCAAAATGGGCTGACTTGGCAGGTGAAAGCATTGCGAACATGAGCAAGATCATTATAGGTCATTTCCCAAAATCGCGGCCAATTTCCACCAAATCAACTGCACTAAAATTACAGGGTGAACATCCCCGTGCTATATGCCAAAAATTAGGGCAATGTGATGAAAAGAAGCCAAAAATAATATTTATCTTTTTTAACCTGAGTGTATTTTTTCTTGCTCTTGATACCCCCACCCACCCACCCCCGTTTCCCCAGGGCCCAGAATTTTTTTTTCTTTTCCTTTGTTATTTTGTTCACATCACTTAGCATAGGTAATTCCACAACTTAATTATTTTCGGTGTACCGGTATATATTTACGTGAAATTTGGCCACAATTTTTCAAAATGGCAAAAGGCACTAAAAAAGTCAGTTAGGACATTTTTTGCTCTGAGCCCTTCAATTTAGCCTTGAAAAATCAATCAAGCGTCACAGACAGCCTTGCTCAAGTGCTCTCTGCAAGACCACGGTCGCAGTGTTCTCTTTGAATAGAGTGATTAATTCATTTGTTGAGTTGTGTAATTTAATCTTTTAATTTGTATCACAGGTGCACAAGAAGTAGTGAACTTAATTGGGGCAAGTGGCTTTGAGATGACAGGCACTATGTATGTGCAAACCTTCATTTGTTTGTATGGTTCATCCTGCATACAGTCAGCTACATGTAGTAGGATTTCATTAAACTCTACTCTATTGTACATGCAGGCGATGTCAAGTTTTTCTCTTTGATTCTCTTGCATAATGCTTTTGGTTTGAATTCCATGTCCAAAGTGTGCATAGAAAGAAATGTTGGTTTTTCTTTTTCTTTTTGGCAAATTAGTGAGAAATGTATTGATGAGTTATTATAGCAGACAAGTTTTCAACTATGATACACAGGGTTTTCATTAAGAAACGTAGTAGCAGGAGAATAGTGTAAAGTAACAGGAGATGGTGAGGGAGCGAGCGAAGCTCGGTCCCCTCTAGGGGGCCATGCCATCAAAATTTAGCCGGAGAATTCTGCATAGTAGGCGGAGAATTCTCCGATCTCCGATGCCTAATGAACACCCTGATACAAAATTTTCATTCTAAAAAAAAAAAAACATGCAAGTTGTATCGACTAGATGGAAGTTGCTCTTCTGTTTTTAGTAGCATTCACTGTTATTTCTTTCTTAAACAGCTTCAGGTTCTTGGTGAAATCTTATGGCAATCCAGATGCAAATGATGTGGAGTCCTTCATCAATCTCTCACAGGTATATGTACC
>BLFK01000270.1:163475-178013 GCA_014634185.1 Astreopora myriophthalma
TACAGTCAGCTACATGTAGTAGGATTTCTTTAAACTCTACTCTATTGTACATGTAGGCGATGTCAAGTTTTTCTCTTTGATTCTGTTGCATAATGCTTTTGGTTTGAATTCCATGTCCAAAGTGTGCATAGAAAGAAATGTTGGTTTTTCTTTTTCTTTTTGGCAAATTAGTGAGAAATGTATTGATGAGTTATTATAGCAGACAAGTTTTCAACTATGATACAAAATTTTCATTCTAAAAAAAAAAACATGCAAGTTGTATCGACTAGATGGAAGTTGCTCTTCTGTTTTTAGTAGCATTCACTGTTATTTCTTTCTTAAACAGCTTCAGGTTCTTGGTGAAATCTTATGGCAATCCAGATGCAAATGATGTGGAGTCCTTCATCAATCTCTCACAGGTATATGTACCATCAGTCGCAACAAGATAATAGGAAGGTTTGTCATCCTGCAGTATTGAATTAAGAGGGCCTGCACATCCCTCAAGAGTCCTAGAATTTCAACATTAAAATTTGAGGGCTCAAAGGACGTTGAGTGCATTTAATGCACAAAAGAAATCTTTAAATTTATTGAGTCAAATAGTTTGGGAAAGATCATGAGAAAGGGGGAAAGAAACTGACAAATAACTGCATGGACAAAAAAAATGCCCCTGTAGTGAAAGAGCTAAAAACACATGCAACGCATGTACTAGCATTTTCAACATGGCACGAAAAGAATTAAATTTTGATTCCACTAAAATAATGTAACCCTCCAATGAGGGGGACCCAAGGTGGATTATTTTGTAACCCATGGCTTAAATTAAAAATGTTGTCTAACTCTGAGGGTGACCCAATCCCTAGAGTGACCCTTGCTGACATGAAAACAAAACTACGAAATAGTATACAGTGGGCAGGGCCGAAAATAACGGCTGGATGTTGGCCGGTCAAGATGACCGGCCAAACTAAATTTTAGCTCGGTCATACCTTGTTTCTGGCCGGTCAAATATAAAATGAAAACTGAAACTTTCGCCTAATTAAATATACATCATTAGCCCTCGCTGATTAAGGTATAACCAAAACCCGTTCTAAGAGAACATGATGTGAACTTTGAGTGTTTTGCAATTGAATGCGTGAACTGATAGAGCAATATTACTTACCTCACAAAACCGGCCGAAAACGGATGCCTGTTATATATAATGCCGTCGGCAAACGGGATTTATTTTCGTTGGACAAACGGATATACTACGTAGGACGTCATAATTGCTTTCAAAAGGCGAATTGGTTCGCAAAAAACAGTTTTTTTTGTATAGCTTCAAATAGTACCAGAAATTCACTGATCGTTTTATTTTATCCAATACACTAACTGTACCGTGTTGTACGCAACTTCACAGCGGTCAAACGCAAAAATCTACTTCTCCTCCGATTTTGCGTCGCTTCAAACTTTCCAAGAGATTGACACGAAAACATCAGAAACTTCTGTCGATTATTCTGAGACCGAAAGTAACGCCGGTGTATGTTACGAGTTGCGAATCTTGTAAACAAGCGTCAAACAACGATTCTATTTTAATTCCAGGTTAAAGTTCGACAATATGAATTTAGGCGAGATGAATGTTACTTTAACTCATCGCAAACAACAGATGAGCGTGGAAATTTTCTTTTATTTCGATGTGATTGTTGAATGTGACCGGTCAACATGACCGGCGAATAGAAAATTTGACCCGTCAAATTCCTAATCGGGCCGGACATTGTCCGGTGACCGGCCGTTATTTTCAGCCCTGGTGGGGAACGTAAACCTTCTTCTCCATGTACTGTCCATAAGCGGGCCCTTAGTGAAAGGTTCTCATTGCAGGATGTACCAGTTTCAAAGTATTTGCTGACAACGATGGCGCAGCTGGTTATGTCCGCGGGGCAGCTGGAAAAACTGCGAAAAACCAGTAATAATGAATGTCTTGTTTGTTTGGTTGGTTTTTTTATCATCATGATGGTTAAAATAATTATTTACTTCTTTTTTTGACACTGTTTTCTTTTTAGTTCATACTGGTCTTGTTAAGCAAGCTGTTTACAATTTTGTTACAAATACCTAGTGACATACTTCTCCTGTATCACTGGCAAGGATCGGCACAGTTCGAACTTACTGAGTCCTTCAATTAGTTCATTCTGTCTAGGAGTTAAGTGACCGATTGGAAACAGTTATTCCTCAAAAGTCATTGGGTGTAAGAAGATCCATGTGTGCTTCTAGTTGGCTATCGCCATCTTGTGTAACACAAGCATCATTAGAATACTATTGTTTGATGTGGATTGCATTAAAAGTAACATCTGCTCAGACCATGGTACTGTCAGTATAATATTGGCCTCGTGTGTCATTGCAGGGGTTTCAATAACTTTTGGAATAGCCGTCCATAATAGCCCATTGTAGGCGGTAGTTTGACAAGTTTCTGATAGGACTTTTAGTGAAAATCAAGACAAACTAGCCAGGGGTGGGAGGCAAAGCTGGCAGCAGTATACCGCCCATAACCAGCTTCTATTGAAACTCCTGCATTGTTGCTCTGGCAATAATTATTAATAAATTAAAATTCTTGAATTGCTTTATACAAGGGGCCAGTCTGGCATATTACCTCATCTGTACACCATGCATGGACACTAAGACAATCAGATACATGTACATATGTCAGTGTAACAGCGATAATGTTGGTAACATACACTGAATTTCCTTTCAGTTGAATATGCTAAAAAGGAACAAATCAGCCCTATGGCCATTACCGATGCCTTTGCGGGCTATATATCGAAAAAGTGAGTGGATATCTGAACTAATTTGTCTAGTAAGTATCAGTTTTTGACATCAGAGCCATCTTTGTAACTGTATGTGTGTCTGTGAAACTTCAGGATTTGTTGAAAACTATGCAATAGTCACCTCTCCAAGATCTGCTATTCCTGTTCTTACTCTAAAGCACATTAGTATTGGTAAAGGCTAAACTTTCTGTCCGGTAATATTATCTGTTTGACAATCTTGAAAGCTTTCCTCTATACATGTACCTTTTAATTTTTCTCTTGAAGGGATTTTGATCCTCGAAATGGATTTGAGGTAAGCATTAGTCATTCCATGATAAAATTATTGTGTAACCCAGTACTTTAAATTTTCAGTTTTTGTTTTGCTTATGGTTATATTTTACATTTGAAAGGTGCATGTTACAAAATACATATTCTTCTGTATTTTAATGTGTCAGCTGGTAATGCTTTTGAACTACTGTATAGTTAAGAAGACTTAAAACAGCAGGTTCAAATTTTGGTTTCACCACTGCAATGAAAAAAATATATTTATAAATTTAATGTATGAGTTAAAGCACTGCAACCACAACGACAGATTTCACAGCCAATGACGCCATGGCTGAGCTAATGGGTGACTTATTTTTTTTACAGATTGTGCAACTTCTTGACAGCCTTGACTGTACAGAAAGACTGTGTAAGTTAACAACTCACAATTCACATTCAATTGACTCTAGTCTGGAGTAAGATCAAACAGGGAAACAAAACTGCACTAAAAAGTGGGATTGTCTTTTGAATAATTTTGATCTTTTCTCTGATGTTCATAGTCATGCCTGTCACATTTTATTCATGAAATTTAAACATTAAGCTTAGTAAGAGATGTTACCAAAGGAAGTACTTTTTTTGCTCCCTGAGATGCCAAAGACTATCAGCAGATTATCAAGTTTTCTTCAGTTGTTAAAAAGTAATTAAGTGACATGTTTTATTAATTGACCTTCTTTGTTTTCGTTTTCTTTCTTATAATTGCAGCTGCTATCATATGTAAAGCCTGTGAAAAATGTAGTGGTCAATTGATCTTGACAAGAGTGGAGTTTGTTAATCTGCTTCTGCAAAAAGTGAGTTTTTCTGTTGTATCATTTTGTTATTAATTTTGGTACCAGCACTTTCAGTGTACTGATCGACTTTTGATATCATCATCATCATGATTATGATTATTTAACAAACTAACTCAGCAACACTGCTATTATAATTATAATTATTATTATTATTATTATTATTATTATTATTATTATTATTATTATCACCATCAACATCATCATCACATGTACAATCATCATCATATTTATTATTCCTGTTGCTCATCAAGAATTTACCAGATAATTAATTTTCAGAAAGTGAAAGTGGAAACCCTCAAATAGGTTAATTTTGACTTGTTGAATGTTTGTTAAAGCAAATTAATCCATTTAAGGGTTCATAGGGGTGGAATTAAAGGATCAGTGCTCACAAACATTGAGTTCTGTCTGATGCTACATGTATGGTTTTGATGATTTTCCCAAGAGCTACATGTAGCTTGTAGTCTCTAAAACTACACAGCTGTTACTTGGTTGCGCAGTGTGAGTCACCTGCACGCACTGCACAATCTTAGATGTTTCATTGAAAAAGAAAGACCACCCCTCCCCCATTTCAATGATTGAAAAAATTAAAATGGTGCACATCACTTGGCACTCAGTTTCATCTTTGATCTTTGGGGGAAGGAAAGATTGATTTCTTTCTTCTTTCTTATTCTATCCATTCCAAGATTGAAGGCATTAATGTGTCTTGTTGTTTTTATAGGGTTTGGGACATCATCTTGAGTCACGAACTTTCAATTATGTGATGAGCAGTTTAGCAGACAACAAAATGCCAACTGAGTTTTATGAGGTAAGGAATGCTAACAGTGTCACTGACCTTGGACAGTGCAGCTCTATTAAAGAGAGCATTCTTTTGGAAGTATTCCAGAATATTGATGCATGGGATATTCGATACTGAGATTATTGAAGATAAAAATGGAGTATCCTGAATCTGTGGCTGAAACATATGTGCAGAATGTAACCAAATAAATACTTCCAAAAGGTATTCAGGGTCATACACGGAGGTACTATTTCCTTGTATTCTGCTGCACTCTCTTTGACCTGGTGTTTTATTTATAAGCAGGTAGGGTAATGCTACTGCCAGGGTTACCTTAGCAAGAGGTTTTAGCCTTCTTTCTGTCATCAGTGTGTTTACAAGGCAGCTACATGTAGGGTTAGGATGTACCCATAATTATGCCTAGGCAACCCTAGCTGCCTAGCTTATATTGTCCCTACTATGGCCCTAGTGCCAGGCTGAACCCAACTGCCTTGTAAACACTTTGCTTGGGACTACTCGCCTACCCAGGACAACTTTTCAATGGTTTCCAATGTGTTTGGGCTGCTTGTGGTTACGGAGCACACAAAGTTGTCCCAGATGGTAAGGTAACCCTACCTGTGAATATTGCTTGTAAATCTTGTAAATGTGGGTTATCTTTGACTTTCCCACTTGGGCAAACTTGGATTACCTGTCCTGCTTGTAAACAAGGTGCATGAGCAGTGTTTACCTTGAAAGCTGATTATAAAAAACAAATTATTTGTCTGAGGACCTCCTTGGTGACTCACTGCTTTTTGAGATCAATCTTTAGGTAAGAGCTGGTCATCTCAGTTACACCAATCAAAAACTCTTTGTTTGCCCCTCTCTCTTTGCCCTGTATCTCTTTTTTTAAAGTGTTTTTATTGTTTAACACTGTAACAATGCCTTTTTTTCTTGTTTGTTTGTGCAGTTTGTGAGGGCGATGAAGGAAAACAAAGTAGATCTGGACATGCACCATTACAGGCAGATGTTGAGGGTAAGAAGTTGATACTTGTTTCCTTTCTTTTGACTGATGCATTATTATAAGAAATACATGTATATCCCAGAAGGATTACAAAGGTTAACCTCCAATGGTCAGAGAGCCTTGCAATAATCATAACATTGAATATTAATGTTTGTTTCCTTGTTGCAGATGTTGGCCTTCGATGGCAAAGCGGAAGCAGCACAGTTCTGTTTTGATAAGGCTGCGGTAAGATATAAGAGGGAAAAGTTTGTCATTGCTAGTGCATGCAAAGAAAGCAAGGAATACTCTGTAGTCTATTCTTTACAACAAAGGCCAAATGTTGGACTCGGCCTCTGTCAAGTAAAAGCCTTGGCAAGAAAGATCATGGCTCCCTTGTACAGTAAAATCTCGAAGACCATACAACTGAAACTGTTGAAAATATCACACTAAATTCTAAAATTTGGAGGCAATAGTCCAGGAAAAATAAAAGGAACCTTTGCACATGATGTACAACTTCCACAAAATAAATACCAGGAGGAAATTACCTAGAATTGTGAAAAGTTCATCTTATAGGCCCTTTGGAGCTAGTCAGTCACATGGTACAAAATCGCCATGCTGGAGAGCAAGTTACGCACTGGGACAAGACAAATGAAGAGCTTACATCATTTGAAATGGTAATTGTCTTTGTTTGTCTTGTCCCTAGCTTGCTCTCCAGCATGCTGATTTTGTACCATGTAATTGTCCCAGACTAGCTGCAAATGGCATGTTGCTATTGTTATCTTGGAGTCCTTGCTGGTACACCTGAGCCAGGTTGAGCTTTCTTAAAGATGTCTTCTTTTTATCAAGCTGTTTTGGTGAAATCTTGACTGGACTCTAATTCATGTCTCTCTTTTCTGTCATGGTATCCAGACCTTTTAATCTGCCGTTTATTTAACTTGTTTTCCATAGCAATTAGAAGAACCAACTTCTTTAATGTACAGCTACTTGATACAAGCCTATGGTCAGTGTGCAGAAGGAGGTATACATGCCCGTGTGCCAAAGGAGAGGGTACGAGTTGTGTGAATTTTGATGAGAAAACGTGTCCACTGTACCCATAAAATTGCATATGAATAAAACAATTTCAGCAAGCATTGTACAAACAATATGTATAATTATACTCCCACAAGCTTAGTGAAATAATCTGATATTATGAGTACTTTTATTGAACTATTATTATTTAGTTTGCCTTTATTAAATCCATGTGGCCGTAAAGTTTGGGGGAGTTCACTTCTGATTAGCAAACATTCCCTTTTTTTGGACAGAATATGAGACGAATTATCCAGTTGTACAATGAGATGTGGGAAAAGGGGCTCAGGTAATCTGTGCTGGTGCTGAAGTTATTAGTCACTTTTTGTAAAGGATTGTTTGATGGTTCTGGTCAGGAGCAGTTTTAGGGATCATTGCATGATATTTTTGTAAGGAGAATATCAATAAAATGATGGCCTTTCAAGGTACCCACAGGGGGGAAAATTCATTCAGCCTTCCCCTAGGGGCTTGTCCAGACTAATTTTCAATACTGTTTGGGAACTTTACCAGGCTGCTTGCTGTGTAGAATACAATCAAAATTGATTAGCTGAAGTCATAAATCCTTCTTCGAGAAATCCCTTCCAGAAGAAGGCTGCACTACAGACTCTGGCGGGTACAGTGTATGTCACCTAGTAGTTGCTCAGAGTGTTTAGGGCTGGTGACACACAGTTCACGATGTTGCAGCAACTTGTTGAATGGAATAGAGCTTGTTTCTATTTTCATTCAACTCATTCAACGGACGTCTACAAAACATGGACCCGGTCCATGGACCACCCCTGTGGACTGGGTCTAAAACACAGGTCACAGGTCAGGTCTCAGGTTATCGTTTTTACCAATACTGAAACAACCCTTAACCTTCACTAATACTAACCTTAGGCCTAAACATTCTCTTAGTGTAGCATTTAGGCCTAAGGTTAGCATTAGGGTTAGGGTGGTCCATGGACCGGGTCCACATGGGTGGTCCATGGACCCAGGTCTATGTTTTGTAGACGTCCTCATTCAACAACGTTTCAACATGTTGAATGGCCTGTAAATATCTTGACCGAACCAGCTTGGTCAGTAAAGGATTTATTATATGGCTATACCTCTCTCTTCTCGTTTTCCATAAGACAAAACTGTTTTCATGCCTTCAGATCACTTTTAGTTTTAATCTTTGTATTTCCCGAAACTTGTCTATGTTTTCTTTGTCTTGACTGTCTTCTGCCGCCTTTTTCGACTACATTGCCGATGTTGTCAAAAGGTACGAACTTTGTAAGTCTGCTTTATGCAATTTTTTATTCTTGTGCGGGAAACGGGCAGTCCCGAGCGGGCAAGATCGGCCCACCTTGTCTGCTCGGGGAGCCAATCAGAGCACAGAATTCACTTCACCTTGCTTGCTTGCAGGGGCCTGCCATATAATAAGTTCTTACTGTATGCACAGCCAGCATGATCTTACCAGTTATTTAACAATGTGGTTAATACTAAAACTTCGTAGTATCTTCTGATCATTGTGTTTTATAATATTCTAGTCTCACATCACGAGCAAAGGGTGCATCCTGTGTGGCACATTTGCTGATGGGTGACTTGGAAAAAGCAGAAGAAATATGGAGGTATGTCAACTTTCACATTTACCTTTCATTTGTATTGCCTCAAAATTGTGAAGTGCTCAATGAGGAAAGTAAGGACGAAAGATCTTAATCATCAGTAGACAAGTAGAAAAATTAATACCAAGCAATATGTGTGAGTAATGACATGTGAGAAAAGTCGGCTTTTCTTATTCTAGAGGTACATAATCCTCCCATTTCCCTGCTGTCATTCTAAAATGCTTTCACTTAAGCTCCTTAACATAAATAGTGCTTTGCCAAGTTAATAAATATTATTTTAAAAAGGGCTAAAAGTGTAGTGAGGGTTTTTATACTGGAACTGTATCAACCTTCTTAATGTACAATCTTGGACAAAAACTATTCAATCAGGGTTCGTATGGGTCATGGAAAATCTGGAAAGTCATGGAATTTAAGTATTTCCATTTCCAGGCCTGGAAAGTCATGGAATTTAATTGTCGTTCATGGAAAGTCATGGAAAATTATAGTTGTGTGTGGTAGGTAAATTATTGCAGATGTCGAGGCAAGGACAAAATAAAATACAGGCAAGTTATGTCAGAATATACTCGAAAACAAGGACAATTTTGACAATTTTCGAATATATGGAAATCTGGAAAAAGTCATGGAAAAGGTCATGGAAAGTCATGGAATTTGAAAACCTTTTAGGAGTACGAACCCTGTCAATATATATTTTGTTTTTGTTTTTAGACTTACAACTAACTTTCAGTTACAATCAAGCTACGTCACACATGACCAGTATCTGCAAGACTGAAATGAAAATTGCGCTGTAAAATGCATAATATCTGAAAAGTAATTTTATGATACTCTCAAATAGGTTATACTGTTGAAATGGCATATGGTTTTGCATATACATGTATGAAGGAAATAACCATGGGAATTGATAATCTAAAGAGGAAAGTTGAAAACTGTCCTGTTCCAAGTTGCTGGTAGTCAACGTGAAATCAGATTATTCATGAGCAGGAAAAGTGTGACCCGGAAAAAGAGAAGAAGAATCAGAATCTAGCCATTCGCCTAGAGTGATTATCTTTACTGCCAAAAATGACTGATTGTATGTTTCTGTCTGTTTTCTCAGAGCTCAGGGCTTGGGTCAACCCAAGAAGAAAGTGTTATTTGAATTTAACAAGGTTTATGCAAGGCGTGGTGATGTGGCAAGTAAGTAAAAACTTTGAGCAGTCCCAAAATCTAAAATGGCGGCACACATTTCCAACAACTTAGCACATATTTGCAGTACAATAATTGTGTAGCATCCCTTTAAGATTTCTGAATCTGCTGTCATTATTGGAAGAAGTGCCCATTGTTTTGGGTCCTTTTTTCTAGAAACAAAGGAAACTTTTGAGATTCTGAAGAAGGACATGAAGGACATGGTCACTCCAACCATCATATACAACAATCTCATGCATGTTTATGGGTTCCATGGTATGTCATAACTGCTGTCGAATTCCTTCTTTTGTGTATTTCTGATTTTTTTTTCTTCTTCTTCTTCTTTAGTTTTTCTTTATATTAAATTTTTCTTTTGTTGTTTCTTCTTTTTTTGTATTAAAGTGCTTTTTATTTGTATTTAATTTTTTTTTAGTTTACATCATTCTGTTAATGTTTATCTGCCTGTTTGAACATATGTTTGATCTAGGTCCAGCATTTTCAAGCAACATTTTGTGTTGTGAGGAAATGTCATCTTCAGCCACTCAGCCCAACACAACTCGCACACAATGTTTTTGCCGAAAATCTTTTAGCCAGGTCTTTAGGTCAATTCAGTAGTTTTCTCGTGTTGATAACAAAACCCAGAAGTCCAATACGTCCAGCTTTTGGGAATCTTGGCTCAACTCCTGTCATGTTGCCCTCAAGTTTCATGTTGCCCAGGACAGAAAAAAGTCTGAACATCTGGACTTCATAAGGTTACCAGTAATGGCTCTTGCAAATCAAACTGCTTGATTGGATAACAATAAAAAAAATATTGTAATGTATTTTTCAGGTGACTTTGACTCTCAATGGCAATTGTTTGAGGAGATGAAGAAGAACAATATACCACCAAATCCATTCACTTACTCCAACATAGCTAGGACCCACTTACTCAAGTGAGATATTACATAGTATACTGTGCTGCTTAACCAATATCAGTGAAACCTGACTTTAGAAACATTGTTTCAATGAATGTCCTGTCGAGAAAGAGAGGCTCTACAGCGCTACATGTACATCATGCAAACATGCTGGACATCTTTGGAGCTGAGACATTGTAGTTTGGTATGTTGATGCCACCCACTGCTGAGAAACATATTTCAAGTTCAAGTTAATTACTCTAGCTGTAGGCGGCTTTTTTTTTTGGTTTGTTTGTTTTTTTGGGGTCGCGATTTTCCTGCTCATGCGTAATAATGTCAACCAATTATATCGATTACTATGAATGACAGTTTGAGCACTTCTTCCGAAGGAACTTTTACAGGAGAGTATGTGCTGGGATTTGAACCCGCGTCCTCCGGCATCAGAAGCGATAGCAATGACTACTACGATATCGGGCCAACGTCGCAAAAAATAGTGGGAAAAGCATCTATTAGAATGTTCTCCACGACACTGGAAATGATTACTTCTCCTTGGGTGTACGTCATATCCGGTTGTATTATGTGACCAGTCAGCCATTGTTAGCCAGCTATTTTCTTTTCATTGTACAATACTGCCGATGAAACATCATCGACATGGCATCGCAAAAACTTGACAAGCATCCGTTTCCCAATTTTTAGTCAAATCAATGATTATTGTAACATTTTTAGGTGTGTACAGCGAAGTCAATTTGACGATCGGAGTTTCCTCAATGTTATCGCTATCGTTGTGAAATGTTTCACTGGCCAGTTTCCAGGGCCGGCTACTATTTACTGTAAGCTTTCTAGCATAAAATTAATGATACTTAATGACCTTTCAATTGTAAATCGGCTTAAAGAGAGGCTAGATTATAGGCTACCTGTAGCCTCTTGTTCTGTTACATTTTATTTAGCTTAATATTCTCTTTCTTGTATTTGTAAATACTGAAAATACAGTGAGACTTATAGGGGAGGGAAAAGTGACTAGTAAGTTTAAAGGAGGCTTTTTGTCCATCAGGGATGACATTGATCAAGCGCTTAAGTTTTATCAAGAGGCCAAAGAACAGGGAATGTTCATAACAGATGCGACTTGTCTACTGCTTTTAAATTCCATGGCTCGAACAGGGCAGACAGAACACTTTGAGAGTGGTAAGCTGACCAAGATCTCTTTGGGGATGGTTGATGAAACAGTAAATGTTGAAATCATGATATGTACCAATTATTCACCTCATACCGGATGAAATATGACCCTACAATTGTCCAGCTCTCAGATAGCTCGATAGCTCAGTTTGTAGAGTTACAGTAATGGAGTCAGTTGGGTGCATTACAAGCCTGGATTTTCTCTCAGTCCTTGTAATTCCTTGAACTGGCCACAGGCAATCAAACAAACTAATCACAACTGGAAGAAACTGCATAGAACCAGTGGCAAGCACAGGAAATGCTTGCAAATGAGACAATTGGATTTGGGTTTGCCCCTGATTGGTTAAGAATGTGATGCAAGATTGTTTTTGCTCAAGCTTCTACATCTTAATGGAGGCTCAATTGAAAAACCACTCTGAAACTGAATACAGATGATTGAATTATCACTCGATGAATGACATTTCCTTTTCCTTTTGCATTTTTCTCTTTTTTTTTAAGCTTTGGAAGATATTATAGCCATTAGAATAGCCACAGCTTATAACATGAAATGGATGGGATTTCTTCGTGGCCTGATGTTTTGTTGCCTTCATGCTGGAAAGAAAGATCTTGCTTTGAAACTTCAGCTGGTAAGTTTTCTTAGTGTTCCTACCTTTTCTTTTGAGGTCCATTGAGTGTGGAGCCTGGCGAGAGAACAAGCCTTCTCATTGATATAATTATTCTGACTTCCACTTCTGCTTTTGACCTTGTCAATCTTGTTTCATAACATCAAGGATAGAATCATGATCCTAATCAGAAGAAAGGGAAGTCCTTTGATTCGAGCTCATCACACTGTTCACAGGTGTCAGCAAAGTTGCAAGTGCTCTTGTGACTCTGACACCAGCTACGTCGCTAATGAAAACCAGCCTTTAAAAACCCTGAGATGTGAAGTGACCTTGGTGCACAATGTTCATTCAAACTGTATTGTGTGCAGCACCAAATTTCCATTTGCAAATGTACCAAATGAATTAACCATTTTGGCAATGCAAGTTCCTTCATTGTATCTCTTCTCATAGGAACATGAAGTTCGCATGAACACCCAGTCATTTGTGTCATTTGCGGAGAACTCAGCCAAAAGAGGGGAGGTAGGTTTATCTGTACAATACTTTGCAGGACACCATGATCTGGTCTCAGAGCACAAATTTGAGGACATTTGGGCAGGCACACCCTTGGGGACCTAGGGGACAGAACACATTGTCATGATCCTTTGCATGAAGTGCATAGAGTGCACGGTAGAATGGAGTAGTTTTAATGAATTTGTTCTTTTCTATGTAATGAGGGCAGTTGGCAGCATAGGCTACTTGGGTCGCTTTGTCCTAGCTTTATGACAGCCAAATTCAACCAGCTTAACCTCATGCAATTTCAACCTTGTAACATGTTTATTAACACTGAACTCTGATTGTGTGACCAAAGTTAGACTGTGCAGTCCTTGGAATGTTCTCCCATACGTCCATTGTTTTAGACCCCTCCAGTGAAAAACGTTGTGATCCTGTTGGCTCCCCTCTCTATTTAGACCCCCTCTGCACCTGCCCTCTCCCCATCCCCCTGATAATGCTAACACCTGTTTTGCGTTTGATAGACCTTTTGAAGGTAGCACCCATAAATATGTTTTAAACACCTGTCAATCAGTGCAGTTATTCATAATTCCTATGACAGGTTCTTGCAGTAGTGAATGCTATAGAGTTCTTCAAGGAAAATCAGATAGACCCTGCACCTTTATATGTACCTCTCATCAGAGCACATGGTGAGTTAAGCCAAGACTGAGCATTTCTCGTCCTTTGAAATGGCTTCTTCTGTGACCAGTTTGATAAATTTGTTATTGAATAAATATTGATAATGTTAACAATTACTTAACTGTCCCTTTGACTCCTATCATCTAAGTTGTTAGTTTACTAAAATTAATAGTGCCTTTAATACTTGTGTAGGACAAAATATGGCAGACATTAAAACTTGGTGGTTGCTTTAATAGGTTAACGCGCACAAACTCATAAAAGACGGAGAAGCGGTTCACGAATGTGAGCAACTACGGACGAACAAAAACTAACAGTTCACACTGGACATGACTGATCTGACAAACTGACGTGACAGGAAGGCCTTAAATACTACTACTAATTAATCCCTGAGGGTTTACAAGAAACTTACATAAATTGAGCTGAACATAAACGTGTTAACTAGCAACAAAGAAAAACAAAGAAAGCGATTAACATAAATACTAACGGTTAGAAAAAAAGGAAACAAATAAAAAGGAAATGTAACTGTCCACAACAATACTCCTCTCTTCTTCTGCACCTTTGGACATGTTTTTTTAGAATTATTTTAAATACTCCGAAAATTGAATACCCTAAAACTATGCTGTATCTGTTTCCTGGTAATGAAAAATAACCAAATGGTAATGCCAACATATTCTTTAAAGTAATATTTTACTTGACTTTTACTTTCACTTTTAGTTTACGTTACTTTACTTTACTTTACATTACTTTTTGCAACTTTCAGCAACTAGTCCTCATTGGTTTGTAGAAATGGATACTGTTACTTTAAGGAGTGAGGGAATTCAGTCACTGGATTTAAGTTTGAAATACATTGTACATTGTACAACAGAGTTGATTGCTAATTTTTAAGAAGTGTCAGCAGCTCAGCTTATGACCATGAGGTGTAGCTGTTATTACTTGTTCTTTATGTTAGATGCACGGAAAGACCCTGGTGCTGTCAAGGGTGTGTATGAACAACTGATATCCGAGGGAGAGGAACTCAGTGAATGGTTTCTTCAGCAATACAATCAAATCCTGATGAAATACACTGATGCAGCTTTAAGCAATGAAGTCTTACCTCCACAGGCAAGAATTTATTAGATTGCGTAACAAGGGTTTTCCTTCTGTTTTCCTGTGCAAAGGTATTTTCAGCTGTTGAGAGTGAAAGGAAAACAGGTTTTTTATCCCCCTCCTCCTCCTCTTCGTTTAATGTTTCATTCTGTTGCTGCCCCAACAGCTGAAATCCTGCAGAAGGCTTACTAGGGGGGGGGGGGGGGG
>BLFK01000270.1:181731-193885 GCA_014634185.1 Astreopora myriophthalma
TCATTTCTAAAGTCAATAGATTATTCCTTTGTCCTTGCGTTAATTATCGAAGTTATCCTCGTTAACATGAAGAAAATTGAAAAGAATTTTTGCTCTATAATGAAGCTTGTTGGGTTTAATAGCACCGTACAAATGAATAAGAGTCTATGTCCATCAAGTATTCTGAAGTTAACTTTTGTATGAACAATTTCCGAGCGTTGATTAATCATAAACACCCTGAAAAATAAAGTTAAACCTACGGTTGACAGTTTGCTGATCGAAACAGTCACGAGTATATCAATGATATAATTAACCGAGAAGAAGCACAAATGGGGCCCTGGTAAGGGGCTTTAATCACCCTTTATCCCCAAAATTCCTGGGGCAGTTATCCCTTCTCCCTAAAATTACCGAGACTGTTATCCCTAAAACTGGGTCAAAACTATGTCAGTTATCCCTTATCCCTATAATTATTTAATCAGTCATCCCTTGTGCCTACAATTATTTCGCCAGTTATCCCTTACCCCTAAAACCCCTAACAGGGCCTCTTGGAGGTAGATGACGGTGTATGAAGGTTAATGAAGGCTAATGGAGGTAGATGAAGGTGAATGAAGGTTATTGAAGGTTATTGAAGGTAGATGAAGGTTAATGCATGGGGGCTGTTGGAGGTAGGTGAAGAAGAATGAGGGTAAATGAGAGCTAATAGAGGTTGACGGATGGGAATGAGGGTGAAGAGGGTTTTTGTGGATCGATGGGCCATCGCTACGGTCAGCGGTCTTCTTGGAAAAGGCTCGGAGCCATTCCTGTAATTAACGGTTGTAATGAATGAGGGTAAGTGATGGCGAATTAACTACTTCATTATGCATGCGAAATCGATTAATTATGTATGCGCGCTATTGTTTAATAGAACAATGCTTTCTCCCAAGCGTATTGAATATATACATGAATAATTTGTACTTACAACAAGAATAAAATTGGATTGTATTTAGCCCTGTCGTTTTTTCCTTTTTTACTCGCGCACACCGTTCTTTCTTTCGTGTTCTCTGCCAGTCCTCCCTCTTCCTTCACCCTTCCTTCTCCTCCAGGCCCTTCTCGGTATTCTTTTTCTTTTTTTCCTTACCTTCAGCGAGTCTCGAACTCTGCGCCTCTGTAAACCTGTGGATTACCTATCCGTATTCTACACCACTGAGCTAATGCGTTAAGATACTAATTCGCACCTAGAAACTTAGATTTATTTCGAACGTGTCCATATAATTTACATAACAAAGGATGGTAATTATATACACGTGCCCCACGCATCTTGCGTGCAATACACGAAGCAATGTACCAAATTTCGTTATGATTGGTGCATAGAAAACTGAACGAACGTTGGATTGCACCCATTTACGTCACCAATTAAGTCGTCGATCACAAAATAATAATTTATCCGTCTTCCATCTTTTTTCGAACTTGTCTTTCAATCACCACACAGCTGAACAAAATGAACATGTGGAAGTTGTCAAGGCTTGCAGCCGATCACGACCGGTGCGTACAGTGGTGCAAAGAGCACAATCTGCTCGCGTCGTCGATTAAATGCCCAAAACCTGAGTGCGGAAACGCACTCAGCTGGCAAAGACGAAGTTCATCGGGAGATGGATTGTGTGGCGATGCTCGAAAAAAAGTTGCAGTGGACAAGCTTCAATACGCCAGAACTCATGGTTTTCTGGCAGTAGGCTTTCCATTGAAAAATTACGCTTGGGCGCACAATTTTACCACTAGTCAATTAGTGCACGAAACTTCGTTGGACGATGAAACCACGTCGTCGGGAACGGTGATAGATTGGTGTAATTATTGCCGGGAGGTTTGTGCTGACAGAATAATGAAACATCATGCGGGGTCAATAGGCGGACCTGGTACCACTGTTGAGATAGATGAGTCCACGTTTGGCAAAATGAAGTATCACAAAGGTGGGTCTTTGGTGGCATTTGCCGAGAAACCAAAGCCTGCTTCCTCGTTCCGGTAGAGCGCAGAGATAAAGATACACTCTTGCCAATTATCCGCGCAAAAATATTGCCAGGAACACGCGTGATGAGCGACATGTGGAAAGCTTATGATTGCCTTAAAGACGAGGGCTACCAGAATCTCACAGTTAACCATAACCTAAATTTTGTCGACCCAGACACAGGTGCTCATACCCAGGGCATTGAAAATAGATGGTGGGGAGTCAAACGAAATATGCCTCGTACAGGTACATCCAAGGATCTGTTTAATAGCTACCTACAAGAATGGTTGTGGCGTCAGCACTACAGCAGCGATCCCTTTGGAAACATTATTGAGCATATTGCCGATCTCTACAATGTTAGAGAGAACAGCTAACACCACTGTACGCACCGGTCGTTATCCCGAAACGCCCGCGTTCAGAGAGGAAAGAAACAAATTTGGCGCTTTACAGGGCTTGGCATTCGCTGTGTCTAGGACCGGAAAGAAAGCAAGATTAACTGACAAAAAAGACGACAAGGTAAACTCATATTTTTACAGCAAATTATGTGCTTCGTTTTGTCGCGTTGCCGAAACACGGTAGTCATAACCACATTAAAAAGTATCTTAACGCAATTCTATTTTTGGTGGGCTACGTATTTCCTTACGCGTTACTTAAGCTGAAAAACTCTTAACCTTAAAATTTGCCACCAAATTGCTGCTTAAGTGTTGGATTTTCCGCATTTTCGGTCCCAAATTTCGCAAATTTTTCAAGTCTACATAGACTTCTATACTTCAAAGAACAAAGCGCAATAATCCCAAAGGACATCTATTGTGACTGCTATTGTTTTCTGAAAACAAAAGAGCGTATGCATAATTAAGTAGGGAGCTTTACGGAAATCTTGCCGAAAATGGTTACTAACAGCATGATTCAGATGTGAATTGGTCAGCCGCTAACTTCAAAACAGCTCGGAGCCATTCGTGTATTTAACGCTATGTCTCATTCATGAAGGCCGCCATCTTGAATACCGACAGCGAAAGACCCTGGGAACAAGGACAGCTGGGACGGGTATGGGGTTACAGGGGTCAAACGCATACAATCGGTTATTAGCAAATGCGCATGCGCCAAGTCCGTGTACTACAAATGAGTACGACAAAATATCCTTACCATATGGAAGACGCGACAACTACAGTCGCAAATATATACCGATTCAAATCATAGTGTAAAGCAGAAGGAGTTGAGCTGCGAGTACGTAAGGGATCTGTCACGTATGGTCTAGGGGCCGACATTTCTCTCCCTCACTGCCTATCGGGGATAGGTATCAGAAAGTGGCAAGTATAAGCGATCCGCGGGCCGAAATCTCGGGGAGACTCGTCATGGTACGTCGCTCAGGCTTAAATGTCCAGAGGTACCGCTACCGCTTCTGTACATTTTTCATTAGGTATTTGGTATGCGCATGCGCAAATACCTTTGTGATCCGATACGTACCATCCAGAAGACAAGGTGTCTACGGTTTTAGTTTCATACAGAATTATCATCTGGCTACTGAGCATGGCAAGTTGAACAAGGGAATCTTAGAAAAAAACGTATTCCTCTCCCGTGCGCGCACTTAGTCTTCGCGCGTTACTCCCAATGCCCGCTACTCGTTGGCGAGAGCGAGGGCGAGGGCGAGGGAAACTTTGAGAACATAACGCCACGTAGCGACAGAGAACGTTCAATTGCAATGGCGTATTACAGGTTATTTACACGTCTTATCACCCTTTGACCCTTTATTTCAAAGCATTGTTCAATTGCGGATGAAGGCAAATGAAGGCTAATGAAAGTGAATGAAGGTAAATGAAGGCTACTGAAGGTGAGTGAATGTTAATAAAGGCTAATGGAGGTAGATGACGGTGTATAAAAGGTTAATGAAGGCCAATGGAGGTAGATGACGGTGCATGAAGGCTAATGAAGGCTAATGGATGTAGATGACGGTGTATAATAGGTTAATGAAGGCCATTGGAGGTAGATGACGGCGGATGAAGGTAAATGAAGGCTATTGGAGGTAGATGAGGGATGATGAAGGTAAATGAAGGTGAACGGTGGTGGATGACAGTGAATGAAGAGGCTCTGATAGGGGGGCTTTAGTCATCCCTTACGAACAGATTTCCGGGGGCAGTTATCCCTTATTCCTAAAATTATTTTGCCAGTTATCCCTTATCCCTAAAACCCCTAACAGGGCCTCACAAATTTTTTTTGCAAAAGTTGCGGTTATATAGAAAAGTACCAACACATGCACACGGAACCCAGGCTCAAAACAAGGCTCTTGGGGCTTAAAAATATATGATTTGTATGGAATTTAGTCGTAAATGAGAAAAGAAAAGAAAAGAAAAAGAAACTTAAAATTGCGATTAAAGCTTACTTATCACATAAAATGTCGTCCAGCTGTTTTTGCTGTTGTTGTTTTTTGTTTCCTTTTTTACTGTATTGGAGACTCTGAAAAAATGTCGGCCTGACATTTTCAATTTTGCACACAGCTCTATCTTGGTTCTCCTCCCCTAGTTGGGCTGGTACCACTTCACATCAGTGGAGGCACGCTTTTTGTTGTAGGAAAAAGCGGAAGCAAAAATCTCAGCTGTGAGATAAAAGACAGACAATTTCAATGACATTCTACTAATCAACAATCGGTCAAGACTAGTAGCCCTCGTACTTCACTGGTGTTTTTTGCGACCTCTCCTCCGACGCCCTTTCGCTGGTATTACGTTGTGTGCCCAAATTTCCTTCTTTTCTAGTTGAAGATGTCCACATTGGGCTTCGTGCCCACGGTAGCAACATCTCCCCATTGAAGATTAGCAGATTTGTGTACAAGTATTGCTAATTTCTGCTGAAAAATACGTGCTCTGTAGCTAGGTATAGGCTATAGCCATAGGACACCAAAGTAAACTACTCGTTCCTCTCATTTACACAGCAGCATTCTTATTTATACAGAATACATTCTTGGATTCCTCTGCTTTTATTTGTTACCATGTTCAAAATATCCAGCTTCAAGGGGTAAGAGAAAGTTATTGCATGGCTCACATACGGTTGATGCGGTGTAAAATCAAGTCACCCTACGATGGAAGATCAAATGAAGAACTTACGCATGCCACCATGGTCTTGGCGTTAACATTACACGTCGGGGCCGAGTTGTTCGTAGCAAAGTTAGCACTAATCCGAGTTAAATACCATGATAACCAATAGGATTTAACGAACAACCCGGCCTAGGGCGTCACATGATCAAAGGGTAATGGAAGTGTTACGTTTCTAAATACAACTGCTTTTGCTATCAAAAACTGGTTAGGACAGTGGGATAGGGCGCCCATCTGTTGAGCAAGTGGTCGTGGGTTCGAATCCTGGCGGGACTACAGGGAAAAAAGAAGAACTGAAGGTGGTGCTGCCTTGGTGAAACCTCGTATCCTTGGGATAGAATAGTAAGTCGTAAGCCCTGTCTCCCATCATTCCATTAGTCATGATCTCTGTAGCACGTGCAAGAGCTTATATCAGTACCCTTCACCCTTAGCAAGGAGTAGGGTAGATAGTCTGGTCTCTAGTGTTCCACACTTGGTTGCTTGGTTTAAATAAATGAATAAATTGAGCCTAGTTATCCAAGCTGGTAAAGAGACGGCTTCTGCTCAGAGTTTGTGCTACATACACTTTCATTCTTATCGACTTAGTTGATTTTTCTGTTTATTACATTTCATATTTTTCCTTCGGGTGTTTAAATTGCTTGATGCTTGTGAAGTAAACTTTTTGTGCTAACTAACATAAAAACCCCTCCATTTTAGCTAATACCAAAAACTATAGTTTGACAAATATATTTCGTAACGTTACAATGTATGTTATGTGACTAAAACACAAAAATAAGAAAAGGACTTTATTCCTATAAGCGTTGGAAAGCGCGAGCTGATGGAAAAGCCCCTGCAAGGAAAGTATAGTCTCCTCTCGCGTGACTATCAGCTCTACTGGTTTACTGAAAGGTAAAGAAAAAATTTGCAAGAGGGAGAAAACAAAGGAGGCGGCGTACGAAGGGTACTTCACCACGCGCTGTAAAATAGGCAACTGCTTGCCTCGTTCCAGTTAGGTTTCCTACCGTGTAGTACCTGCTCAGCACTTTTCTTAGTTCAGTAAAGTCCTCCAACACGGCCACGTGACCTAGAGGTGAACGCAATGTATTCAATTCTCAGTGTAAAATTTTCACGCTAAGTACAGCCTGGAAGAAAGGTTGCTAAACTTCACCAGAGGTACAGTCTCCCGAAAATTTGCTGATCTCGCTGTGCAGACTGTCTAACTGACGGAAGGACGGCTGGCTGTTAAAGGTGTTCAACTGTGCTAATAACTGTGCTGTTTTGAAATTCAGTTGATGAGACGTCCGATAAACCAACCAGAAATAGATCATTAAAGATTAACGATTTGTCAAATTATTATTGGAATAGATTACCATGCAACGCAAGTAAGAAAAAATGAAATTTGAAAGTTTTGCCAACAGTGCGGTTTGAATCTTAATTCAGCAATTGTTTCAGGGATATGTTGCTAAAACCCTTTACAAGAAATTAGTTTTGCCGGCTTACCTAGAAAGAGCCAAAATGCACTATAAGTTAGCCAAACACATTACAGGAAATCAGCATCACAAAAGATCGGTCTCTGCTTGACGAAAAACGCCTGGAATTCGAAAGCGAGCTTTGCGCTCAGTGTGGGAAGCCAAAAATTTAGCGCCTGAGCTTCAAAACTGAGTTTAGCTCGTCCAATCGGACTAATGCGTATCGGAGAAACAAGAGAATTTCGAGAAATTTTAACAGCCTCAATTAAACCAGTACTGATAACTCATCAATGTGCTTCATTTCATTTTCAGTTCGAAATTGATCCACTATATGAGTTTTGTGTTCTAACGAAGCGCTTGAACCATCAAATCCAGCCCGGCTTTCTTCCAAAATTGTGAAAACGATTGTATGATTACAAGTCACTCTTTCACAATTTTTTGAATGTTTCATTACGTTTGGAAAATAAAAGTTACACTTAACCATTCGAACCTTCGGGAGCAGCTGACGGGGCATTGCACGGGCCCAGGCTGAAAGGACCCACAAATGATGACTTTTGAAAACTTCTCTAGCCCTTTCTATCTTTAATTAAAAGCCAAAGCAATTTGAAATGAACCGTTGCTATCATCTTGACAAGGTTTGATCATACAGCACCTGCTACTGTAATTAACATACAGCATAATTTGTTCACTCAGGATCACCTACGGCTAAACTGATTGAACTTTATCAGACGTTATTACCTCGCAGGAAAGGAATATATATAAACAGGAATATATAAACAAAGCGTTGTCTGTTGCTTTTTAATTTTACTCAGCTTCAAAACTGAAGAATAGAAGTTTTGCCAACAGTCTTGCCAACAAGTTTTGCATCCCAAAATAGCAAAAAAACTCGAATGCAGTCATACATGGCAAAATTGCCAATATGACATCGAATTTGTTAGTCACCACATTGCGAGGCATTGCAGTCCTTTAGATTGTAATCTTGCCCGAAAATATGTATAGACGTGACACAATGATGGAAAGTGTTAGTGCTTGTTAGTGCTGAAAATGTCAGATGAGGGAGAAAACACCTTTGGCTCTAAAGTCCATTCAGTCTGGTTAATACGCGCACAAACAAACATAAAAAAAAACATTGGATTGCAAGCCCCTTAAGGGGGCAAAATATAAATTGCACTAATTTATTCATTGCAAAGCCAGACTTGAGTCGAGGCTTGTTACTTCTTTTTTTACAGAAGGAGAAGATATTAGTGTTTTTTCATGATCACACAAGAGCAAAGACAGCGCATTCAGCATGAATTGCCTGAGAGAAGTATGCGTTTAACCAATATGATATATTTGTACATTGTCCGAACTTCCTCAGTTTCTTTAAAACTGAGTTTAATGAATTCTTTGTATGCATGTGAGCTTAAGCCCTGACGCTAATGGCAGTTGGTTCACGTTTATCTGAGCGATACGTTCGATAGATTACAAAATAACAGAAGAAACATATCCATAGAGATCATAAACTAGGGCATTTAACTCGCTTGAAGTAACCCAGAATCTCGTGAGGACTTTTGCCAATGAAGCAGCCGTTCATAATTATTAATTGGTGAAACAGCATAAACGTTTGGAATCTCAAACGTTCCTTGTTTAAATGTAACTTGAGTTTACTTCACTTTTCATTGTTTTAGCTTCAAACAATTTAAAAGTACAGTCTTGAGGGGGGTATCGAAACCACAATGAACTAAGCGATTTGACTGTAGAGTTTTGCGATCGGACTATTGAACTGAGCCGGCTATTCGGTCCTATAAGAATGCAATTATACATGACTTTCCTCAGCGTGCAAATTAAGTCAAAACTTAGATTCACATTTTCAGTTTTCTGAAAAATTAATTGGCTTTATCTATTTTGAAAACAGACAGGGAACACTGAAAGTCTAATCAACATTTTTCTCATTAAAACTTTTATAAATGTACAGGGGCACCCGACGAGAAACTTCGGTGAAATATCTGTTCGGGAGAGTGTACCCGCTCTAAGACTTTCGGATTCTCCATTGCCAAAAATCTATTGATTTCTTAACTAAAACATCACCAAAAAGACTCGTAATCAGGGAAATCCAGGGAAAAATAGTCTCTTACATTTCCGGAAGGGATATTTTTGCAATTTTTGGCAGTTAAAAAGGTCACCTAGCATTTTCCGGTAAGCAAATAGTTCGCTGAGAAGTTTTTCAAAGGTAACGTTCAGCTAGCAATTTCTGAAAAGGCGATTTCATTCCTTAAAATTTGCGGGCACTTCAATTCTCAGCTAAGAAATCCGAACAGATCAAATTTTTCTAGCTGATAAAAACATCTCTTAAAACAGTCTGTAAACATTACAAGCAGCCTAGAAATATCCCTAAAAATCTTTTTTGCTCAATTTGTTCGTTGGGTGCCCCTGAATATATCACAGACAATGTGTTACACAACTGCGAGAGAAGCATTTAAAAATAAAGAGACAATCGAGGTTATGAACAGAAAAATTCTGGCTTGGAACCGGTTCATTGAAATCATAACCTCTGCGACACCTTTGCGGAGCCACCTCCGTTAAGTAGAAATACTAATACCAATATTAATTAACCAACACTAACACGAATACCAACACTAACACTGACACTGACGCTGACACTGATACTAAAACTGACGATAATAACAACAACTGGAGGCGGAAAATGTCCGTTAAGCCCAGGCCAAGCGAGAGCGAGGGCCAACGAGATTTGACGAGAGCCTTTGAAACTTTCCATCAAACTCTCACACTGCGCCAAACAGGAGGAAACACTCGTCAACTCTTATGGAAAAATTGAGCATGTTCAAATTCGATGAAAACTCTCTTGAGTAGACGTGAGTAGCCGAGAGCGCATGAGAGTTCCCAGCCAAACTATTGGGCGAGAATTTGAACTCTCATCGACTCTCGCTCTGGTATGGGAGGGACTTTGGACGAAAACTCTTCACGGCGTCAAAATACCTAGAAGAAAACAAACAAGAGCATCCGAACATATTTTTCCAACGATAAGCTTTTACAGCTGTGCTGCTGATCAAGCATATGAGCATGTATTTAAGAACTGACTGCTGAATTTTTTGTCAAATTAAAAGAAGGTGACGCCCATGGATTGTTGTTCATTGCATCACGAAGATTGTGCGGTATCCCGGTGTCATATTGATTATATTTTATGCATCAACGAAAACCCTAATTTTACGGCATTTAAATTTTGGAGAAAGTTTCCCTCACATTCATGGATCTTCTTTTTCACTTAATGAATGGTAACTAAAATAGTTTTTAAGAAATCAAGGCTGTAACCATCGCTTATAGAATTCACCAAGTACTCAAACATTTCAGGCTATACTGAGATAAAAAGCCGAAGTCGGTCTCTCTTGTTCCTTGTTTTTTCCCTCCGGGTCTGCGACGTCTTTGAAGCAGTTAAAGGCTTATATTTTCAAAGTGATACAAATTAAATACTGATTGCTATCCTTTCAATCAAGGCTTTAGCCTTTGAGTTAAGCGATAGCAATATTCTTTTGCAGAACCTCGGGCTTGTTATTGTGGTCAAGCTTTTGTTTCTTCTTGAGGGAATTCCTGCATTTAAAATAGATTTGGATGTCAATATCACAAAACTTCAAGGTTAGTGATAGTACACTAGGCCGTCGCATAGCGAAAAAGTTTTAACATCGCACCAACCCTTAATAACCCCACCTCTTTGAATTAAGACAGTAGCTTTCAAACATCGCTGGGAATGGGTGGCTTTGTCATTGCCAACATGTTTAGAACACAGTGAAGTCAGACTTGCAAGAGAGTGGAAGGGGCATAAGGAAGATGAATATACGGTACAGACAACAACGAACTGTAGTACTGAATTATAGTCTTGGAACTAGACTGATGCCTCCCAAACAGCGGAGCTCTCTCTGCATCAATCAACGTACTTTTTGGTTTTTAAAGGGGCTCTGTCACGCTATTTTGTCCTCACTGTAGACTAAGTGCTAAAGTATGTTTTTTAAATCAGTGAAACCCAATCTAATAATGCAGTTTGTTTATTGAAGACCATGTTACTGCACTGAGACTACTTACCGTCTTCTGTTGTTACGGATGGCAAGGATGGAAACGAATTGCACTTTGAAAAACTTTGCCTAAATTTTTCAAATTTTCGCACCTGATCCCGAAGAAAAAAAATTAAAAAGAATGGTTTGGACACAAGTAAAGCTCATAAAGAAGGATTCAAGAAGCTCCGTGACGGAGCCCCTTTAAATCCATAGGCAAGAAATATTCTTCAGTTGCCAGTTTAGTTTACATTAGCTGCGCTTTTTCGTTTATAGGTAAAGATTGTGGTTCCTGGGGAAATAACACCCTGAAAAGCCCTAGCTATCCTAGCAATTATCCTAACCAGAATGATTGTGTTTATCGAATACCTATCCCACGTGGAATGGCATTGAACATTTCGTTTATCCATTTTCATCTGGAGCAAGACGAACATTGCAAGTGAGTGCATTGTAATACCTTAGACGCATTGCATGCTATTGGTGACTTAACTGATCGGAAAATCCCGGATATTCTCAGTCTTGTTAATTGTTGCTGAATCTTTGAAAAGAACTCCACCTCAATAGCTCAGAACATTATGAGTAACACAAAGAATACTCATTGATTCGCAAAACTAAACGTAAAAATTTCTTCCAACATAGTATGTCAGTATATCAGTGTTGGAGGTTGATTAATGTATAGTCGTTCTCCCGCAGAAACGAGATGTTTGAAGCATAGTTAACTCTTATCAATCCTAAAACTTACTATACAGGTTGTCATGGATCCCAGTTTACCCTAGCCTAGCGCTACCAACTTTGCCTCAAACAACGGCTCGCTCGGTTCGGATCTAGAGCACTTAAGCCCTTAATTTATGCTTTCCAGTTAGTATCGTGAACAAAGAAATACACCGCGTTTTACATTACTGTTACACATAGCTCAGTAGTCAATCTTTGTTTTTACTTTAAGCAGGGACTATTTAGAGGTTGCCAATGACAGCAGCTGCGTTGGGAAATACTGCGTCGTAGAAACCCCACAGACAATTTTTGTTACTGGTAGCTACGCAGAGTTAAAATTCCATGCTGATGCCAGTATTGAAAACAGTGGCTTTGCATTACTGATTACCCCTGTCCCAATTGGCGGTATGTATAGTTCTACACTAATTAAACCTTATGATGCTTCCTCGCTTATATCGTCCTGCGATATTTACTCTGGAACGGATCATTCTCATTGTCTGTCCACTTCGTCAAGCAATCCGAATGTATCCAGCCAGAGTTATTCTTGGAGTATTCGACACTCAAAAAAGACGAATTATTTGTACAAAACGGCAGTATTACAGGGACCACGCAGAAGGATGGGCTTATGCAAAATAATACTACTGCTACTGTTACTACTACTACTACTACTACTACTACTACTACTACTACTACTACTATTACTACTACCACCACTACTACTACTTCTACTACAACTGCTACTACTACTGCCACTGCTACTACTACTACTACTACTACTACTATCACTACTACTACTACTACTACTACTACTACTACTACTACTACTACTACTACTACCACCACTACTGCCACTGCTACTGTTACCACTGCTGCTGCTACTACTACTACTACTACTACTACTACTACTACTAC
>BLFK01000271.1:0-12002 GCA_014634185.1 Astreopora myriophthalma
TTCGTCTACTCCTGTGTTGGCGTTAGAACCCAGTGGTGAATATGGACGACTCCGGATATTTAACATCACCTAAAAAGGCTTTCAATAAAACCAGATGGTACAAAACGCAGCTCACAAGTCAAATTAAGAGCACAAATCACAGCCATTATTTCAACCAACTGAAGAAAAAGTCATTAAAAAGAACTTCTACTTATGTGCTAAATTGTGGGAAATATTGACTGATATCATTTTTCAATATAGTTAATAGTATTTGTGCTTCCCTCTCCTTGACTCAAGGCTAACTACTGGGCGAGCTCCGTTTTCTCGGACAAAAGTAATTAAGCGATAAGTATGGCGATATTTGGCCAAGCCCTTATGGGCATGGCCCTTTATTAAATTCAGCATAATAACTTAGGAAAAGCCCAATATAAAGACATGATCCCAGCAAAGGTGAGGGCACACCCGCCACATACAAACGATAGAAAGTAGGCCGGGAAGGTAGGAAAAGTAATCTTTAGCCGCTTGGAAAAGCGAGCGAAAGAGGACTCACGTTTTAGTTGTATGCCTTAAATGGGATCCTATTAAATTGAGTCCTGGATGGCAGGAATGCCCCCGCAGGAAGCTGGGAAATTACTCAAGACCTCGTTGTCACAAAAAAAATAATAATTTATTTCCATTGGGAAATAAATTTCCTTTAAGGGAAGTAAAAATAGCGATTAGCACATATTTTCGTTGTTTTAAATTCCCATTTTAGACTTTACGATTGCCTCTGCTCTTTCCAGTATGAAAAAAAAAAATTCTTTCATAATGACGGCGAAACCAAAGTATCTTTTTGCTTTTATGCTAATGAGCTGGGATGTGCAAAATTCAAAAGAATTTTTGTTCTAAAATAAGGCCAGTAGGTGTAATTTACACATACACAAAAGAATAACAAATTGGTGGCCCATTTATGAAAGTGGTCCATAGAAACAACAGCAACGCGTCATAAAAATTCAAAGTGGCAGCGCCCAGCAAAAGTCGAAAGCAATCCTCCCATATGCTAAAATGCGGGTTTCCTTCTGTAAACCGATTGTAACAGACCAATCTTTCCAGCAAATGTTAGGCCAAGGCCTTCATGGGTAAACAGTGAACTGTGACCTGTGACCGTTGTCCCTCTAGCCTGTGACCTTTGCTACTGTAACTTGTGATCTTGTAACTCGTGGTATGCGTTTGTATCAGGCGCAATAAAACACGGAAACCTACCTCGTAATAAGCTCGTAATGCTGAGGTAAGGATCCCTTCTCATAGTGGTCACTCCTCAGAGAGAGTGTAACCTACAATAGATAACGTCCCCCCCAAAAGAATTGGCCGGGGGAAAAATGGGATCGACTCTTAAATAATTCATAAATAATTTATAAGCGTATACTCATTCCCAGTGTCTCTCTGCCAGGATCTTCCTTCCTATAACAACTAACTTTTTTTCCAAACCAATCTGCCCGAGAGGGGAATGGGATCAAGTGTTGAATAATTCATAAGTAGGTCATCAGCGTATATTCGTTCCCAGTGTCTGTCCGCCAGGACGAGTCCTTTCCATAATAATTAACTTTTTACCAAACCACTTCGACCAAGAGGGGAACGGGATCAATTGTTAACTACTTTATGAATAATTCATAAGCCTACACTCATTCCCAGTGTCTCTCCGCCAGGACACGTCCTTTCTATAATAATTAACTTTTTTCCAAACTGCCTTGGCGGAGAGGGGAATGGGATCCACTGTTAAATACTTTATAAATAATTCATAAGTGTATACTCATTCCCAGTGTCTCTCGGCCACGACGCATCCTTTCTATAATAATTAACTTTTTACCAAACCACATTGACCGAGAGGGGAATGGGATCAACTGTTACATACTTTATAAATAATTCATAAGCGAATACTCATTCCCAGTGTCTCTCCGCCACGACACGTCCTTTCTATAATAATTAACTTTTTTCCAAACTGCCTTGGCGGAGAGGGGAATGGGATCCACTGTTAAATACTTTATAAATAATTCATAAGTGTATACTCATTCCCAGTGTCTCTCGGCCACGACGCATCCTTTCTATAATAATTAACTTTTTACCAAACCACTTTGACCGAGAGGGGAATGGGATCAACTGTTACATACTTTATAAATAATTCATAAGCGAATACTCATTCCCAGTGTCTCTCCGCCACGAGGCGTTTTTCTCTAATAATTAACTTTTTTCCAAACTACTTTGGCCGAGAGGGGAATGGGATCAACTGTTACATACTTTATAAATAATTCATAAGCGAATACTCATTCCCAGTGTCTCTCCGCCACGAGGCGTTTTTCTCTAATAATTAACTTTTTTTCCAAACTACTTTGGCCGAGAGGGGAATAGGATCAACTGTTAAATAATTCATAAATAATTCATAAGCGTATAATCATTCCCAGTGTCTCTCGGCAACGACGCGTCCTTTCTAAAATAATTAACTTTTTACCAAACTACTTTGGCCGAGAGGGGAATGGGATCAACTGTTACATACTTTATAAATAATTCATAAGCGAATACTCATTCCCAGTGTCTCTCCGCCACGAGGCGTTTTTCTCTAATAATTAACTTTTTTTCCAAACTACTTTGGCCGAGAGGGGAATAGGATCAACTGTTAAATAATTCATAAATAATTCATAAGCGTATAATCATTCCCAGTGTCTCTCGGCAACGACGCGTCCTTTCTAAAATAATTAACTTTTTACCAAACTACTTTGGCCGAGAGGGGAATGGGATCAACTGTTACATACTTTATAAATAATTCATAAGCGAATACTCATTCCCAGTGTCTCTCCGCCACGAGGCGTTTTTCTCTAATAATTAACTTTTTTTCCAAACTACTTTGGCCGAGAGGGGAATAGGATCAACTGTTAAATAATTCATAAATAATTCATAAGCGTATAATCATTCCCAGTGTCTCTCGGCAACGACGCGTCCTTTCTAAAATAATTAACTTTTTACCAAACTACTTTGGCCGAGAGGGGAATGGGATCAACTGTTACATACTTTATAAATAATTCATAAGCGAATACTCATTCCCAGTGTCTCTCCGCCACGAGGCGTTTTTCTCTAATAATTAACTTTTTTTCCAAACTACTTTGGCCGAGAGGGGAATAGGATCAACTGTTAAATAATTCATAAATAATTCATAAGCGTATAATCATTCCCAGTGTCTCTCGGCAACGACGCGTCCTTTCTAAAATAATTAACTTTTTACCAAACTACTTTGGCCGAGAGGGGAATGGGATCAACTGTTACATACTTTATAAATAATTCATAAGCGAATACTCATTCCCAGTGTCTCTCCGCCACGAGGCGTTTTTCTCTAATAATTAACTTTTTTTCCAAACTACTTTGGCCGAGAGGGGAATAGGATCAACTGTTAAATAATTCATAAATAATTCATAAGCGTATAATCATTCCCAGTGTCTCTCGGCAACGACGCGTCCTTTCTAAAATAATTAACTTTTTACCAAACTACTTTGGCCGAGAGGGGAATGGGATCAACTGTTACATACTTTATAAATAATTCATAAGCGAATACTCATTCCCAGTGTCTCTCCGCCACGAGGCGTTTTTCTCTAATAATTAACTTTTTTTCCAAACTACTTTGGCCGAGAGGGGAATAGGATCAACTGTTAAATAATTCATAAATAATTCATAAGCGTATAATCATTCCCAGTGTCTCTCGGCAACGACGCGTCCTTTCTAAAATAATTAACTTTTTACCAAACTACTTTGGCCGAGAGGGGAATGGGATCAACTGTTACATACTTTATAAATAATTCATAAGCGAATACTCATTCCCAGTGTCTCTCCGCCACGAGGCGTTTTTCTCTAATAATTAACTTTTTTTCCAAACTACTTTGGCCGAGAGGGGAATAGGATCAACTGTTAAATAATTCATAAATAATTCATAAGCGTATAATCATTCCCAGTGTCTCTCGGCAACGACGCGTCCTTTCTAAAATAATTAACTTTTTACCAAACTACTTTGGCCGAGAGGGGAATGGGATCAACTGTTACATACTTTATAAATAATTCATAAGCGAATACTCATTCCCAGTGTCTCTCCGCCACGAGGCGTTTTTCTCTAATAATTAACTTTTTTTCCAAACTACTTTGGCCGAGAGGGGAATAGGATCAACTGTTAAATAATTCATAAATAATTCATAAGCGTATAATCATTCCCAGTGTCTCTCGGCAACGACGCGTCCTTTCTAAAATAATTAACTTTTTACCAAACTACTTTGGCCGAGAGGGGAATGGGATCAACTGTTACATACTTTATAAATAATTCATAAGCGAATACTCATTCCCAGTGTCTCTCCGCCACGAGGCGTTTTTCTCTAATAATTAACTTTTTTTCCAAACTACTTTGGCCGAGAGGGGAATAGGATCAACTGTTAAATAATTCATAAATAATTCATAAGCGTATACTCATTCCCAGTGTCTCTCGGCAACGACGCGTCCTTTCTAAAATAATTAACTTTTTACCAAACCACTTTGGCCGAGAGGGGAATGGGATCAACTGTTACATACTTTATAAATAATTCATAAGCGAATACTCATTCCCAGTGTCTCTCCGCCACGAGGCGTTTTTCTCTAATAATTAACTTTTTTCCAAACCGCTTTCGCCCCGAGGGGAATGGAATCAACTGTTAAATACTTTATACATAATTCATAAGCGTATACTCATTCCCAGTGTGTCTCGGCCACGACGCTTCCTTTCTATAATAATTATTTTTTTACCAAACCACTTTGGCCGAGAGGGGAATGGGATCATTTTTTAAATACTTTATGAATAATTCATAAGAATTCATAAGGGTATACTTATTGCCAGTGTCTCTCCGCCACGACGCGTCTTTTCTTTAATAAGAAACTTTTTACCAAACCACTTTGGCCGAGAGGGGAACGGGATCAATTGTTAACTACTTTATGAATAATTCATAAGCCTACACTCATTCCCAGTGTCTCTCCGCCAGGACACGTCCTTTCTATAATAATTAACTTTTTTCCAAACTGCCTTGGCGGAGAGGGGAATGGGATCCACTGTTAAATACTTTATAAATAATTCATAAGTGTATACTCATTCCCAGTGTCTCTCGGCCACGACGCATCCTTTCTATAATAATTAACTTTTTACCAAACCACATTGACCGAGAGGGGAGTGGGATCAACTGTTAAATAATTTCTTTATAATTCATAAGGGTATATTCATTTCCAGTCCTTCTCCGCCAAAACACGTCCTTCCTATAACTAAGTTTTGTCTAAGTCACCTCGTTTGAAAGTGCAATGGGATGAACTGTTTACTAATTCCTAAATAATTCATTAGCGTATATTCATTCCCAGTGTCCCTCCTCCAGGATGCTTCCTCCCTATAATAATTAACTTTTCTCCAAACCACTTTGGGTGAGAGGGGAATGGGATCAACTGTTGAATAATTCATAATTGTTTGTTGAACGTTTACTTATTCCCAGTTCCTTTTCCCCAAAACACGTCATTCCTGTAGTTAAATTTTACCTAAACCACTTTGGCCGAGAGAGGAATGGGATCAAGGGATAAATAATGAATTCATCATTATTTCTTGACGTGTATTCATTCCCAGTCTCTCTCCACCAAAACACGCCCTGCTCGTAATTAAATTTCTGCTAAACCACCTTGGCTGAGAGGGGAATGGGATCAAGTGTTGAGTAATTCAGAAATAATTGATGAGCGTATACTCATTCCCAGTGTCTCTCCCTAAGCACGCGTCGTTTCTATAATAATTAACTTTTTTCCAAACCCCTTTGGCGGAAAGGGATATGGGATCACGTGTTCAATATTTCATAAATAATTCATGAGGTTTGTTAAAACCCAGTCCCTCTCCGCCAAAAGACGTCCTTCGTATAATTAAGATTCTCCCCTTTGGCCGAGCGGGAAATGGGATCGACTCTTGAATAATTAACGATTAACTCATAAGGGTATCTTTATTCCCAGTCCCTCTCCGCCAGGGCGGGTGTTACAATAAGTAACATTTTCCAAAACCACTTTGGGCGAGAAAGGAAGAAGATCAACTAGTGAGTAAAATATCATTAATTTATGACCGTATATTCACTCCCAGTCTTTCTCCGCCAGGGCGGGTATTACCTGCAATAAGTAACATCCTCCAAATCCACTTTTAGTCTTTCTGTTAATCGTAGAGGAAAGAAATGAACCATTAGCCTTAAAAGTGACAATTTTAACTGTAGTAGTTGAAGTACGTGTAGTAGCTGTAGTAGCTGTAGTAGCTGTAGTAGCTGTAGTAGATTTAGTAGCTGTAGTAGGTGTAGTGTAGTGTAGTATATTTAACAGTTAGACCCGTAGCCCACTTACTAGAGCTACTACACGTACTACTACAGCTAGTACACTTACTACAGCTACTACAGCTACTACACGTACCACAGGTACTACAGCTACTACAGGTACTACAGCTACTACACGTGCTACAGCTACTACGCGTACTACAGCTACTACACGTACTTAGGCTACTACACGTACTACAGTTACTACAGCTACTACAGCTACTACTACACGTACTACACCTACTGCAGCTACTACTCGTACTACAGCTACTACAGCTACTACAGCTACTACACGTACCACAGTTACTATAACTACTACGCGTAGTACAGCTACTACAGCTACTACTACAGCTACTACACGTACTACAGCTACTACTCGTACTACAGCTACTACAGCTACTACAGCTGCTACAGCTACCAGGGCTACCAGAGCTACTAGAGCTACTAAAGCTACTACAGCTACTACAGCTACTACAGCTACTGCAGCTACTACATGTAGTACAGCTACTTCACGTACTACAGCTAATGCACGTACTACAGCTAATGGACGTACTACAGGTACTACTGCAACTACAGGTACTACACTTACTACTGCTACTACAGCTACTACACGTTCTACAGCTGCTACACGTATAGGTATGGGGCGCTCGGGACATTTCATGGGGTCATACATTAACTCCTGACCAGGAATATTGCCTTAATCCATGCTCCTATACAAATAGCCTATTGCAAAAACGTGAGAGAACTAGAAAAGAGTACGGTTCTTTTTCATTTGTTTTAAAAACTATGATATTCAAATGAAAGAGCGCCGAAACTTGAGAGTCTTTACCAACAATAGAAGTATCTAGAATGGTAAAATGGTAAAATAGGAGCTCTTCCAATATCACCTAAAATAGAGAGTTTGTATGGATTGGGTAGAGAGGCCACAAAATTATAAGGGTTTGTATGGAATTTTGCAACTTTTGCAAGTCTACCATTTGGCCAATTTTCTGCCGAAAACTCTCAAACTTGGCTGGGTAGCTCTTCAATAACATTTCAGTTGAAAAGTTTAGATTTTCAATCTAATCAATACGAGAAGGGCAACCCTAAAAGCCGGAATCCGGAAACCGGAATTCGGAATCCGGAATCCGGAATCCGGAATCCGGAATCCGGAATCCGGAATGGAGAATGATGACAGAAAAATTTACTTTAGCAATGTCTAATAAATAAATAAAGGGAAAAATTTCGCTTTCTGTTCAACTTCAACCACAAACTGTAACTGTAAAAAACATGACTAGGTTTCAACAACAACCCCTATGCTATTTTTCAAAAGGTAGATAACGTTATCCATTTGATAAACCGTTGTAAGTCAGGGTTGGTGATGTCGCGGGTGGATAGAGTTAGCCATCCCTTTTAGTCACCCTGGCGCCTACACTGAGGAGCGCGGTTCTTGTCCATGTTAAAGTCACGTTGCCCAGAGAAGACTGGTGAGAAGCAAAAAATTTACAGCATTGTCTTCATTGCGTGTGATGAATCTTTCAACATGTCGTCCGCAAGCAAGAGCGAGGAGGAGACGGAAGTAACTTTGTAACATATTGAAACATAAGGTTCTTATATCCATAGCCCTCACAAGGAATAACAGTTGCACGAACATTGAATTGAAATACCAGGGATCCTTTTTTCAAGAGTTGTGCTTTGAAGCCATTTTTTATTGACCTTTTTACTTTTGCGTGCGAGAAAAGTACAACTTAACTTTTGCGTATTTGAAGAACTTTGTTTTGCTTTATTATATTATTTTATTTTCATTTTTACTGAAATGTTGGCATTTTTTTCTATCGTGTCTTTTTATTAAACATGATTTTCGTGACCGTGAAAGAGCTTTGCATTCCAGACATTCTTCCCGCTTGCCCCACTCTCAACTCCCACTGGGAACTAGGCTTCCAATTTATCTCCCGATCACTTCCGTCACAGCGCAACATCGTTCAGAGTTTAGACACACCGAAGGTATGCATCTCTAATATTCTTGAATTTATCACTTTTGATTGTCAGACTGTGCTCAGATTTCGCAGTACGATATTTACGATAACCAGGACAGTGCATTTTGGCTTCGCAGCACGCTATTTGGAAGCGAATCACGCAAAGAAATTAATTACAGGCCGTTTCGAAGCTTTTTCCGAACTAAGGATTGTATTCCATTTTGTTCTTTTCTGCAGTTGTAGCGCAGCAGGCTCGCGGTGTCATAATTAAGTAAAACTCACGATTTTCACCTTCACTTATATAAACAACCTGTAATCGACAAATTAGGTATCACTTAATGGCGAGACGTGATGATTATCATGGTTGCAAATACCTCGATTGGGCCCACCCTCATAAACATGACTACGCCCGACAGTATATGCAGAAGTTCATAGCGGGCCATGCAAGCACAATCAGAGGCTTCTGGCCACGTTATTTGCCGATGCAAGAGATGCTTGTTGTTCTTGTTTTGGTTTTGCTACATACCTATGCACAGCAGGGGTTAATTTGTATTCCATTACAGGGATCATGTTTAATTCTCCAACAGGGGCCCTATTACCCCCCTTCCCAGGACACACCCCTTTCATACAAAATGTGATTTCATTCAAGTTGAGTTGATTTCTAGTGTTCTTGTCAAGTGCGATTGATCATATTCACATGTAAATTTGTCCTCTAGAAATATTTCACAATAAAAGTGTTTGATGAGGCTGACTGAGTATGATAGGAATAATTATGCAGATTGAGGAGGGTGTCTCTGGATAAGGCTGAAGACCAAGGCAGATAACACCTCCTAGATCTGCACTGTTCTTCATATCATACAAAATGAAGAGCTGTAAAAAAATATGAAGTGAATTTAATGTGTTCTAACCTACCATTTTCAGCCATTTTAGCCCCCTCTGAAGCTCTTGTGGCATGAAGTGGTGTCATTAGTCCAATAATGTTTCCATTATTGGATGAGTTCTCTCATTCTTTGTATGATAGAAAAATTATTGGACGAATGGCATTGCTTTGTGAAATGCTAGCAAGCTAGCTAGAATTATATCGAAGATCTGAGCCAGTCAGAAACAGGAAATATTTTGAAGGAATAATAATAAATATTCCCATTGTCACTGTTAATTGGTTAGCTTTTTTCACTCTTCTGGTCCCCCATTGATATTGCTATGGCTATTGTTATTCCGTCATTATTGTTATTTCTATTGCTATGGCCATGGCTCATGTAGCTGTTGCTATTGTTGTTATTACTGCACTCGTGGAGAGGTTATCTGTAGGCCTGACGAGGGCCAGATGGTTGAAACTTCAAACTTTGACTCTCTTTATGATGATCAATTCACCTTAGTTAACTTAGTTAAACCAAAGTTTGGGGTTTTCTCTCCACCAAGGCAACACTATCCCTTGATTCTTGAGTCATTACACGAATCAATTTGTAACCTACTTTTTGTAACGTTATGATTACTAGCCAGTGGCAAGCAGCCATAAATGTCTTTTATAACCTCAGCTAATTGCATTTATTTTCAAATTTCCTCTAGAGATACAAGTAAATAAACATGGAGGAGTCTAAAACACCCCCAGAAATGATCATCGTTCTCGGTTCGCAGACCAATAGTGATGGCTCACCAACTGACATGATGAAATCCAGAGTTAATCGGGCAGCTGAACTGTATGCATCATTAAAACAAAATAGCATAAATTGCCGTGTCATCGTCACTGGGTACCAACGGCCAGGCCAGGTAAATTAACAATGTTTCATCGAGTTTATGATTCCAACATTGGTTAGCTTTTTTAGCTCTTCTGGTTCCCCAACCCACACTCAAGAGAAGAGAAAGAGCATCTGACTTTTCCATATCTGCAGCAGAATTCCAGCCATCAAGGTCCAAGAAAGATAGGCATGTGTTTGGTGCTTTCTCAATTCCAAAACAGTCCTGTTTTCAGTAGTGGAGCCCAGTTGTTGTAACCTGCTCTTGTTTTGGTAATAATGAAGCAGCTGCTAGTGGGGTCTAGGTCATTTTTGTTTGTTTGTTTGTTCTTCTGAAGGGCATGAGCCCCTGTTTTTCTGGATCTTTGCCCAACACAAATGTTATCTTGATATCATTAATGTAAGTTCCATTTACCTCACCTTTGACAGCCTGTAACAGAGGCCAGTGCTATGGAGCAGTATGCTCTAGAAAACAGTCTCATTGATGAGAAAAACATTATCAAAGAAGAACAAGCAAGCACCACGGCAGAAAATGCTTATTACAGCCGCATCATTGTAGATGATTATGATGCTACCGAGGTCAATGTTGTCACGTCACAGTTTCACATGGAGCGGGCAAGGAATATTTTCGAGAAGGTACATTGATTGAAGGAATTGTTTTCTTAGTAGTCCTTGTGTTTGCATAAGTGCATCAAACAAACCAATTTTGCTGCCCCATCCCCAGTGGCATTTGAAAGATTAGATGTTTTGACTATGTCAAGATAGCAATCTAAGGGGAAAAAAACTTTTTGAATGCACCTAAATGCAATTTTAGTACTAGAAGTGACAAAGAAGACCTGTATTCAGCATGGTGGTCAGTGGTTGTTTGATATTGGCACATATGCTAAGCACCTTATGGTGGCATCATAGCAGCATCATTGTGCATTTTTATGGTGGCATAATATTGCAGGTTTTTTTAAAGGGGTTTTTGTGCTTTACTTCTCTGTTTTTTTTTTCCTGCCCCCCCCCCCTCCCCCCAAATCTTTTTTTCCTCTTCCACTGCTAATGTGGGCTCAGAGCCGTGTGGGAGAATTGTCATAAGAGCATGTTATTGTGCACTGACGGGCCACCGCAGGACATCCTAGGCACCCATCCTCCACTCAGCTTGATGCAGATGTTGAGTTACAGAATCTTTTTTTTTTATTTTTTTTTTACTTGCTTTAGTCATTTTCTTCTATTTCTTTCCTTCTATTTTTAACTGGTAAACAGATCTACTCACCACAAATCTATACTACGAAATATCATGACTGCAATCACGAAATGGATGAGAATGAGAGGAAAAAGAGAGAAAGCCGGGAAGAAAAATACTTTCCTTTGATTGATGATCACATTAAAATGATCATGCCAAAACTCACCCTACCCGATGGCAAGATGATAGAAGTTCTCCGGTCAACTTTAATTCCAGCAGACATCTTCAACCATGGCTTCACCACGCGACATGGAGGAGTGTCCACTTACAGAACTTTGTCATCTCTGAACTTAGTGCACAGTGACAAAAGAAGAGATTTGTCTGTTAATGTCCAAGAAAATCGGCGGAGATTAGCTCTCACTTGTCGATTTGACCCTGATAAATTTCGCGTGGCCAAATGCGTCCATGAGGCCAATGTATGGGTGGTGGGGGACCAAGAACCTGACAGCTATGATGCACTGGTCACAGACAACAGTCATGCAACAATTGCAGCTCCAGGTGCTGACTGTCCAACAGTCTTGTTATGTGATCCTGTGAAAAAGGTACAATCCCTGTTTCGAGTTTCTGATATTTTTCTTTCGGTGGAATGGATAAGCTCATTGCTCCTCAGCCCTGCAGGCAAGAGGGTCTAAGCTGTCAAGGATAAGCCACAGCTGTTTTTGCCAGCTATTTGTTAAAATTGTGGTGCCTGTTTGACAGAATTTTGAGTTTCAAAAGCTTTGACAAGAAAACAGAGGGGGGGGGGGGG
>BLFK01000271.1:16297-46510 GCA_014634185.1 Astreopora myriophthalma
AAAAGAAAAAACACCCTTCCCCCCCCCCCCCCTCAAAAAAAAAATCGACAGATACCCCTTGGTTTGTAGTAACGATCATGTCAAGCCTCATGTTCAAAGATAAATCTTTGATCTTTCTATGATCTAAGCAAGGGTGTTTTACAGGAAATCAGGTCACTCAAAAGCTATAAATGAAACTATAACCCAGGCTTGTGAAGCATATTTTCCATATGCTCACCAGTGAAGATATGCTAAGACACTGGCTGTTCATGCAAAACACTCGTCTACATAATGAAAAGAAAATTATTATACTGCAGCTAGAGGACGTGAAATTGAATTTCCAGTGGTGAAGACAAGATTTTGCCCCTTGAAAATCAAATTCATATCTTCAAATACATGTCTTATGGCCTCTATGTAGTAGGACCAGCCATTACTTAGAGGGGAGAGGGGTGGTGTAAATAGGGAGACTGAGAGTCAATAAATATCATGCAGAGGAAAGTGAGGAGGGCATGCAAATTTATGGTCTCTATAACAACAGAAATGTGAATTTTCAGTGGGTAAGAGAAGGAGGGGTGGTTCAACAAAAAGAGTTCTTCACAAAGGAGAGGGTCAGAAAAATTAAAATTTAAACATGGCCTCCTTGCATTTGCAGCAGCTAAACTGGTCCCTTAGGACAGCATTCCCTACACTCAACAAAATATTCATCTTCACAGAGTTATCTAATACACAACCCTGTGAGTGTTTCAGGTTGGACAAAACTTGCTTTGTCTGAAGCACCAATATTCTATTCCTTTGTTAACATGGCAACTTGGAAAACCCTGGTATTCAATTCACTCTCTTCCACTGCATCTGGTTCCTGCAAAAACACAATGCTTGTTGATTATTCTAGCTAGCTATAAATCTCCTAAAATACTGGCACGATGTAACATCAAGGGTGTTGTTTGTGGTTAAGATTAGTTGGTTCAGTGAGTTAACACATTTCCTAAAATAAGTTTTACATGAGATTACAAGCCTCAGCTGTTATAATGCAGTGTCCAGCACAAGTTGAAAAACAAGTTGCAACTTGACTGTAGCATAATGGCAACATCACATTGCAATGACCAAAATCAATGATAAAAACCAAACATGTTGTCAATAATTTATAATGGAGGAAATAACAATATTTGTTTGGAACTGAAGCCAAACATAGAAAGACCTTGCAACACTACTTAGTTTATTCGCTGGTCCTCCAGTTCGTTTGGCCTTTCTTTAATGTTTTTAATATTTAAGGCCAATCTCTCTCTAACCGAGCTCTTTATAGCCACCCTCATGAAGAGAATATTTACACAAAACCCTCAGTGATTGCTGGGCATGAAGTAACTGTCCAAATCAGATATGGCTGTAAATATTACCACAGAGAAAGAACATGGTTCTCCAATTTACATTTTCAAGATAACTTAATAACGTGAAATACTTCACCATTCCTAATGTTTCATGTCTGGGAGTTCCATTAAAAGCAACAGTTGGCTTTGCCATTTCAAGTTGTTTTTCCTCTCCGTTTACTTCCTCAAGCTCTCTATCCAACTGCTCCAAGGCTCCACCTGACTGCACACTTTCATTACTATCCTCACAGTTTTCTGGTTCTGTATTTGATGGGTCCTCTGGCATTTCTTCCGTGGCAATTATACCATCTGTTACAACTTAAAATGATATGGAAAATGATCGAGTGGTGTAAAGTTCCAAAAAAGTCTGCTTCACTTAATCTATAAATGTTACACCTAAAATCGATTGTTAGTTCCCTTTGCTATTTCCACCCGATCTTCAATCTCCTTCCTCTTGTACACCTATATACTCCTGCAAGAACTTAGGTTTTGCCTTCAGGACACCCTTGTATGTACCTCGTCCTGCATCTAGTGGCTCCTTGCGTTCTGGCGGCACCATATTTCCAACATCTCTGCAAATCGCCTCAAGGATTTCCTCAAGGAAGATCTTGGCAGATTCTTCTTCCATGGAAGTCCCTTTGGGTGTCTCTTCCAGGCCATTCTGTTGATAAATAGCCAAGACATTTGTATTCTTTGTATTTTTACCACGCCTTAAAGGGGCTGTCATACCAGTGCAGTTCATTTTGCTTAGTTTTGCCAATTACTCGCCCTTACTTGCTATTCAACGTACCGTCACCCGAGAAGTTACAGTTAAGCAACAAAATCAAAGCTTCGGGACAAAAAAAGTCTCCCAAGCATACACGAGAAAAGTTACAAACAACAAAGATAAACTTTGAAAAACTGTTAGGCTGAACAGTTTTCAAAAATCCCAATTGCAATCCACTTTAATCTTCTTTCAATTTTGCCCATCCTTGCCTCCTTTGGTATTTTCTGTTTTATTCAAGCATTCCTTCAATGTTTTAAGCAGTTATTTTCATCTTTCACTTGATTTGTTTGGCACTTCCCGTCGCTGAATTTGGCTAAATTTTGTGACACATCCCCTTTAAGCAAGTTCAGATATTGAGAATTATCACTGTAATCTACCATAAAACTTTAACAATACTATTATGCTAAAAAATCCAACATAAACGTCATATATTATAATCAATTGAGACAACAATAAAATAGAAATGAAGTAAAGAACACAACCAAACATGGCATTTAATTCCCAAAAAATGGGAAAAACAATATTTTGAGACTCGTTTTCCGAGATCCATCAAATAATTATGAAATTTAAAAATGCCTGAGATTCAACATATTTTAAACTGTTGCGTGGAAAACTCAACTGACATCTGACTGGTCTGCCTTGATTGGTACAACTTTAACAACGTTGAGAGTTGACTGTGTTTCTTTCTGCCAAACCCAACAAGTGCATTAATCCTTTAACACCCAATAGTGCCACTTATGGATTTTACTCTAACGCCAGACTATCTTACTTGTCACTGGGAGACCCCTCGAGGCTTAAAGGTCCTGAAAATTTAAATGGCAATGGCTTCATGTTCAGTGACTTTTGTGTAATATGTTGTCTGAGAATTTAAGGGTCCTTTTTGATATCAATGCCACGGTTGAGGTCAATGTTAATTACACAACTATGGAGTTAACAATCAATTAACGCAAACCACCAAGGTAGAAGAAGGGATACGAATTATCACAGGGGAGAATCACTGTTCATAAAATACCAAGTGAACTCTGTGCAACACAGCTTTGGAGCCATGCTGCATGAATGAAACACAAGACCTGAACACAAGGATTGGATGCTAAGCTCAGTTCAATAATTCCTTGACATGAGTAGTTTATAGACTAGCTGTTGTTTTCAGCTTGAGAAAAAAGTTTATCTTATTTTATTGAATTCCACTGTATGTTCCACTCATTGGTTCAGAAGTCCCTAAATTTTGCCATAAAGCCTGTTATTTGCAAGAAGGCCGTTTAAAAACCAGCCAATGGAAATCATATATACAGGTCTCTGGAGTAAGCATTCACATTTTCAATTAAATACACTACTAGTATCAACCGATGGAATAGGGATCGCAACATTGTAAAATGGTTTCATTGAATACATCAATCTTTAGGTCAATGTTCATGATGTGAAAATGTCAGGAAAATGACACATGGAAGAGAAAACAAGCTATTGTTAAGTAGCATGCCCCAGGCTTCAGAAAGCTCTGTCATTGCCACAAAACAACCACCACCTCTGGTATGAGTGTAATTTCAATAATGAGCTACACCTCCCCCACTGTGCTTGATCTGTCAGACCCCCTTATGATGTGAAATTGTTCCAAGTCACCCACCTTCACTCTATCCCACCCCCTTAAAAAAAAGGAGGAGGGGAGCTGTTTTAATCTTTAGTTCACTGCAGCACCATAGTCCTTTTTCAATGCTCCAAATTTGGCCACAATCAACAAAAATATGACAAAAAACCTACCCAAGTCACTCACAATGAAACTGAGCAAAGTGTTTTATTTTGCTGCAAATTACATCCCATTTGCAACCCAGCCAAAGCAAATTTTCGCTTCCAGTAAAGGAGTGGTGGGTGTTATCAGGGTAACTATTTGGGGTGATTTCTCTTACCAGCAGTGTTTCTATAGGACTGGGTTATAAGAGAAATTCATCAAGGTGGACAGCACAGAAGAGAGAGAATGATTAGGGGAGCTTGACTCTAGACCTTGGCCTGACACACCCCTGTAGAATAGGAAAGAGAGAAATGGAAGGAAATCATTTCCCACCCAATTCCCTGCAGAAGGAAAGAAGAAGGAAGTGATGATGATGAAGCAAATTAAAAATAATGAAAAGTCGCACAATTAGTTGAAAATTAATGGTTAAAAAAGTTTTTTTTAATCAATTTGAAACAAATTTCTTTCACAAGCCAAGTGTTACAGCCTACTTCTAACTAGCCCAGAAATGGATATCTTATGCATTTTAACATCAACCAAATGATTATTCAATTTTGATTACTTAAGAAGCCAGGCTCAAACATGATGTCCTTAGATGTTCTTCCTGGTCTATGCTGTATCCCACGATACAAAGTCGTGTAGCTTACATATATTTATAGAAAGGAAATTTATTTTTACAATCTCAGCGCTCTTCGTTTAGGTAAAAAATGTTTATTTTTCACAAAAGTATTTAATTCACAAGTTATTCAACAGTGACTGAATCATACAAAATTATACTTTCCCTCAAAGTAGTTATTTTTTTAAAGAGTACAATATCATGCTACTGCATGGATGACTTTTAACATTATAATAAAATACTTTGTCAAGGGCACTATTGACAGAGATCACTCTGCATAGTACTTGGACAAAGGAGGAAAAGATCACTATCCATTCTACAAGACAAAGCATGCTCCCAACACTAAAAATTTGATGTCAAACAAAAGTATTCCTGCTACACGTGTTTCATGCAAATAATCAGCTGCAATAAATTATCACTCTTTGCAGCTGTATATTAAATATTGTTTCAAACGACAATGAAAACATCATTTGGTAGTTGTGATGCAACCTTCCTTATCTCACAGCATAAAAGGGGACTGCTGCACTGACCAGGATGCCTTTGAGCATTCTGACCTTCAGATAACTGACAAGTGTGAAGACAAATGCCCAACAGAACTGTCCTTGGATTCACTGAAGCTGTATTGTTTGTTGTGAGTTGGAATGTCAGAGGTTAAAGTTTATCCACAGAACAGACAAGCCTTCAACTTGACAGAGAGTTAAATGATGGATGTTCAGAGTATGGGCAAAGCTATACCACTACAACTTTTTCATTCTTAACATGCAAAATAGATTTGGAGCTTGACATTAATTTTCTTTAAATGTGTGCATGCTCAGAATAAAAAAGACATGTAGTGGTACTAGTGATCTAATCTAAAATTTCCTATTTACAATTGAACTGGTCAACACCTCACTCTTCTTCACACCACCTCCCATATAAACAGCCGCCAGTTTTGACAGGTTGAATGCTGTTCATGCACCAGAAACCTATCATAGATGCAACAAAATTTCCAATACTTTGTACTACTCTAAGTCATTACGCAGATGTTTCCCTGCCAGGCGAATGATCCTTCATGAACTGCACCTCTCCACCTTGTTGGATAAATACTGCAGGGCTGCAGGGAGGCTCGTATGCAGGACTCGCAGAACTTACCCGTTCTTCATCACTTTTGCTTCCACCAACCGCCCCAGCTTCATCATTAGCACCACCTGTGATTGCTGTTAACAAACAGAAAAGTTTAAAAATTAATTCTGCCTACACAGTACTAATGAATTATTGTGGTATCGTCTGCTTATTTTTGTTTTTGCTTTTGTTTTCCATCCTACTGATGAACAGTTACAACTTCTCATATATTTTCACGCAACAATTTTTTACAGTCTGTACCCATAGAATTACCAGAAAAAAATGTTAATTAGCCCTTAGAAAGGGTTTACAACTGAAAAAGTAATAAGGCCACTGACATAAATTTAGGGACAAGGAGGCTTATAGGAAGCTTAAGCAAGGACGACGACAGCTATGAAAACGTCATGTGAAAACAAACTGGCGTTATTTTGTAATCACTTTGCGCTTATTCCAACTCTTTCCAAACAATTACTCACTGTTCAGGAACAGAATTGGTACGAACGCCCTTAAAGTTAAGACAAAGAATAGGAAATTTATCATCTTGTAATGACATCCTACACAAAACTTCAAATTTGGTCATTTCATGTTTTTGTTTAGCTGACAACGGCAAAGAAATGTACCAAAATGTAAAACGCATGTGCAGAGAGTGAAGAGCCACTGTTTTTGCTCATTAAGTCTATTGTTTCGTAGCATTCTCGTTGTCATCAACATCATCGTTGCTTACGCTCCCTATGTTCCATGCTCAACTGATGCAAAATCAAAACCACTTAGCAAGTGTACCAATTAAAAAAACAAAACAAAAAAAAAAAACAGTTTAACTGGCCTACTGCATCCAATATCAGGAACACCATTTCTGACTGTGACACTGATTACCTGTAAATAGTGAGAATAAATGAATGAAATGTAATCAGCAGGGCATACACACCTGTCAAGTCCTCCTCTGAGAAGGCATCTGTCACATCACCCTCAGCTTCCACGAACTCACTGTCCTGATCTCCTATTCTATTAACTTCATTCTCCTTGATTCCAACAGCACTTACAGTCAAAGCACATTTCTCCATGTTGAGTTCTTTTTCCTCTTCTTGGGCAGTTTCACAACTGCTCACACCATTTGTTTGTGTTTCTGCACCTTCATCTTTCTGTTCTGAAATGGCTGCAATAGCCGGAACTTCTTCTATCCCAGATTCTTGTAATCCTTCCCCAACAGCGTCAGCATTATCTGTATCATGCATTGCATTTGCTTCTGTTCTGTCAAGGTTCTGTTCTGAAATAGCAGCATTCACAGTTTCTTCTTTCACTTCTTGTCTTTCTCCAGCCATTTCAGAGCTGTCCACAGTGTGTGCCTCTGCCTCTAAACCTTCATCTTCCTCCTCTGGCATGTGAAAAGTTGACAAACCCTCTTCTGTGCATAGTTCTTGATCTACTTCAGAATTTTCAGAGCTTTCGTCTATCCTCATTTCCTTCTCTTCTTCCTGTTCAGCAGTGTCTGTCCTTTCTTCCAGGGTCAAATCCTTTGCACAAATTTCCCCTTTAATGTCTGACTCAGCTGCAGTTACAACCATCTCTTCATCCTTTTTGCTGCCACACTCTTCAGTCAGATTTCCTCTATTACTAACTTCTTCCTGTTCAGCAGTAAGAGCCCTTTCATCCAGCATCAAGTCTTGTGCAACAACCTGCCCTGGGATGTCTACCTCACCTGGAGGTGCAACCATCCTTTCATCCCCTTTGCTATCACACTCCTCGATCAGATCTCTTCCATCACTGCCTTGTACCAAAGTTTCTTCTTTTTCCTCTCTCAGTTGACCTCCAGAATCCACCTCCATTGTACTCTCTCCTCTGATGTCATTGTCCTCCAGCTGCACTACTAATTCTGGACCTGTTTCCTCTTCTGGAACATCTTCTGTACACTGCTCAAGCTCCCTACCATCACCCTCCCCTTCCTTGCCATCTTCAGGGAACTCTGTCTCTTGTGTCATTTGAGCCTCTTCCTCTCTGGGAATATCGTTTGATGTTTCTGGCAGGCATTGGCCACCCTCAGGACCTGCTAGGCCATCCTTTTCCACATCAATGCAAGCATCATCAGGGACTTGTTCATTACTGTCAAAAAACTCTTCCTCCTCCTCCTCTTCATCTTTGTCCTCATCTCTTGTGTTCTTTTCTGTCGTATTAGCTCCTTCAATCCCTGATTCAGTTTCAGCTTCCTCATAAATCTCTTCCTCAGAACTCTGCTCAACAGTTCTGTCCACTTGGTCTGCTGAAGAAGAGACCACAGGAGTCTGTAGTTCTTTCAAGGGTGAAACTGTCAGTGGACACTTCGCTTCAACAGCAAATTCTTCAGATAAGAGCTGATCGGCTACAGACAAACCAGTGGAATCTAATAACTGCACTAAAATAAGACCATCATCAGTTCTTTTCACTTCAATTTTAAAATCCTTCTCCTCACAGAGTTCTTTAAACCTTCTCAATGCTTCACTGCTCCATTCCTCTCCATAGTACTTGTGTGGAGGTTCAATGTCACATAGACTGCAATTGAAGGACTGAACAGGAAGTTTGGCAAACTCAGCCTCTAATTTCTTAATCCTGTCCAAGCTTATGGCTTCCTGCTTGGAATAATCCACCGAACGCACATGGACTTGAGCTTCAGAACCCACTTTACTAACTAACGACCTGTACCACTTGTGATCATCTGAGAACTTTGCACAACACATATCACCTGGTTGTAGGCAAATGAGTCTCAAATCATTTTCACCAAGATTCTGATAAAACTGATCAGTCTTCTCAGTCAACAATGCAAGCTCTGCCTTTGAATCTTTTAACTGGCACCAAAAGTCACTGGGAGAGTTCACTGCTGTAACATTCACACTGCAGACATCACCACATTCAGGATACTTGTAGACTATTTTCCCATCTTCACTTACTGATACTCGTCTGAGATCAACTTGTGGTCTGGGTCTGGGCACTGCATGTCCCTGTTTTACCAGAACATCTGCTACAGATTCTGTTTCATCAAATAAATTAACAAACACAGAATCTCCTGAAACACTCACAACTTCAGCTGTTAGTTGTTTATCACCATACAATTGAAGCAATTTTGTTGAAAGCTCTTCCTCACTAACATCATCTTCTTGATCAACACCATTGAGGCTGCATTCAAAGCATTGAACTGGCAAAGCATAAAAATCTTCTCTCAGTTGTTTAAAAGACAAAGCCACATCCATGTTGCCATAATCAACAAATTTTACTTCCGCTCCTTTGTCAGATACACATGTCACAACAGCTCGGCACCATTCTTTGTCACCAGAAGACTGAGCGCAACAAGCTTGCCCTACCCTTGGGTTCCCAACAACTGCATCAGCTTCACCAAGAGCAGAATACACTGACATAAGCCGTTCCCTCATCTGAGTCAGGTCTGCTTCCGAGTCAGCCAGTTGCAAATTCAGAGACTTCAAACCCTTAACAGAAATTAGATATACCTCAGTATGCTGCCCAACTTGAAATTCTGGCCACTTCAGTCTTGGATGTTCTCCTGAGAAATCTTCCTGCATCTTACTTACTCTTGCATATCCCAAATCAACCAGACTTTGATTAATAGATTTACTGCTGTCATCATACAGAATCAACTCCACTATGCCACCCACTAGTTTTGTTACCTCTGCAACCAACTGTTTGCTGTGACACATGGATTCCAAGACAGAAGAACACTCAGGTGACCACTGACTGTCGACTGAACTTGGGGAGATGTTCGCCAGACTGCTTTCCAAGACAAATACAGGCATTTCCAAGAATTCTTCTTTTAAAGATTTCAACTGTGAAATAGGAATCTTCTCATGTGTCCCATAGTCGACCAGCTTCACTGTGGCTGTCTCATCAGAGGAGATACTTAATATCTCCCCCCTCAACCACTTCTTAGTCTCCTCTGGTTCAGGAGAAAAATGCACACAGCACAAGTCACCCACTTCGGGATTTTCAAATTTCAGAACATCAGCATTAAGGGCTGTGTACAGACAAGTCATGCTGTTGCTAAGCTGATCACGTTCATGAATTCTCTCTGTCATCAACAGTTGCATCTCAGTGGGCAGGAAAGCAGAGACAAAACTGACAGGCACTTTGCTGCCTACCTTGAGCCCTGGAAGATTAAAAACTCTCTTCTCACTGCTCGCTGGTAGCCTTGGTGGAGTTGCTAGTTCAAAATTTTTCTCCTCCAACAGTGAGGTATCCCCAAGACACTCACTAACCACTAGCTCATTGACTGATTGCTCGGCACCGCAATCAAAAAGTTGAACTGTGTACGAACCATCAGGATGCTGCTCCCGTATTTCAACTTGCAGAATTTTCTCAAAGAGGATATCATTGAGGTAATTTGCAACCTTGCTTGGGTCCACACCCTGTACTTCATCCAAATGACATCGGATTGCTTGCGCCGGTAGTTTTAAGTGTGCATCACTGATAGGATGCAGTCTTCCTAGTGGGAGAGTTTCCGAATTGCCATAATCTACGTAGAAGACAGTTGCATTGATGCTGCCTTGAATGTCAAGAATTTGGGCACGATGCCACATGTCATTATCCGTGAACTGTCCGAGGCAAGGTGCCATTGCCATTAACTGAGATCTGTGCATTGGTTGCCCAGTTATGTTGTTGGCAATCTGATCCATCAGCTCTGTTAAGGCATCTGCAGTTCTCTCTGGTTGAAGCCAGACACAGTCAGGGGACTCTGCATACACAAAATAAGCATTCTCACGCTTGTTGCAATCAAAAACCTCCTTCGAAAAGAACTTCACTTTGGGATGTTCTTTGGTGGTGAACATGTCAAGCTCTTGAATTGTCACAAACCATATGTCTCCTTCCCGTCTGGTAAAAGTCACATGCAGTGGCTTATCAATAACACTTGCTTCAAACTGCTTGACATCACTCTCAGACCACTTGTCCTTGGAACCTTCCAGGTGGCACTTGATTGCTTGCACTGGAAATGTTAAGAGCTCAGGCTTGATTTGCTTCACAGCTTCCACTTTCTGAGAATCTGTATTACCGTAGTCCACAAAAAGGACCTCTACTTCTGTCTCAGAGAAAACCTTTGTGATGAGAGCTCTGTACCACTTGAAATCTTCACTAAACTTGGCACAGCACAGGGAATCAACAAAACACATTTCCAGGACTTCATCACTGGGTCCCAGCTGATCATAGAATTCACTGACCAGGATATCAATCGTTCCTAAATCTGCCGATGCCTCTGACAACTGAACGTAGAACTCTCCTGATTCTGTCACATGGCTAACAAATACTTCTTCAATCTGACCAGATGAAAGTGTCTGCTCAAGGTAACTCTTTGTTTGCACACTAGAAACTTCTCTCTCTCCTTGTGGCTGACTGGTACTATTTTTGGTTACAAACAAATCAACAACAGAGACTCCATCACTTTGTAAATGGACCTGCCACTTCTGCCCATCAAGGATGATGAATGTGGCATCAAAACACTTATCAAGCACAACAGTTTGGAAGATGTTCAGTTCTTCAGTAGTCCACCTGTCCTTAGCAACACCAAGACAGCACTGGATGGCTTGCTGGGGTAAATGCATGAAGCTCTCAACAGTGTCCTTTATTTCAGAAAAAGGAACATATTCTCCATTTCCATAATCAACGAATTCCACATATGCTGCAACAGGAGTTATGGTCTTAAGTTTTCCCCTGTACCATTCACCATCTTGACTGAATCTTACACAGCATGGCATTCCTGGAGAAGGATTGTTAAATATGTACTCTGATGATGGTATCCGTGAAGAGAGTTGACTCATCTCTTCACTCAGAACAGATAACTTGTCAAAGGAAGAACTAAACTGCACATAGAATTCATCAGGGCTCACAACGTGACATACATAGACACGGCATTTCATCTCTGCACTCACAACAGGTTGAAGATATTCATTTGTGTGTAACGCTTTGGGCACATACTCTTCCATTCCATCTGAAAGACTAACTTGCCAAGTTCCGTTCTCCATGGACAGAAATGTTGCCTTCAGTTCTTTACCATCAACTCTTTCTTGAAATGAATCTGTGTCTTCTATCAAAGGAAGACTGCAACGGACTGCCTGGACTGGAAGGTCAAAAAAGCGCCTGCTTAACTGTCGAACATCTGACAGCAGCACAACATCGCTGTTCCCGTAATCAATGTAGCGCACCTTGACTTCGAACTCTGACGGTACACTTTCAATAACTGCTCTGTACCACTTTCCATCTTCAGCATAGAGGGCACAGAGAGCTGTGCCAACCACTACATCTCCCGGGCGAACATCATCAGCAAGGCCAGAGTAAACTTCCGCAATGTCAGCCATCATCTGGACAAGTTCCTGGTATGTTCTTGACAGTTGAATGTAGAATTCCAGTGAGCTTTCAGTGTGAACAACATACACTTCCTCTTTCTGGCCAGCAATCAAGGCCAGTTGCTTTAAACTTGGCTTTTCTTGTTGCAGTGCTGGAACTGAGTTGGCAGTAAAGGAAAGTTAAATGCAGTCAAATAGAACACAGTAGCAATTACATTTGTCCACTGCAGCTGACTGTGTAACCCTTAAGTGACTTGCTTTTTTTCAAAAATTAGAGACATTGAATATCCAACAAAATGTTATGTCTCCAGTCACTCTCTCCCCTCCATTGGCAACTCCATAAGTCAAGTGGAAAGGAAAGAACAGCTCAACTGGTCGTGCTAGTTGTATGCTTAGGTCCCTTCTTTCTCAGTTTTACTTTCTAGCCCTCCAATGGATTAACACTTTTCGCTTGTCTTGACTTAAGGGGACAACCAACAGTCCACGTCAGAGTGAACATGCTGCTTCAATCACCCATACAAGGGGTACGCTCATTTACAAGTTAACAGCTGGTCATATAAGCCCTTTGCACTTTGCACTAAAAAGAGCTAGGTTCAAATTGACAACCTTGTGGCTAATTAAGAAACGACTCTATAGCTTGATCCAATCTGCTCCAAGAAGGAGCCACAGCAATAAAACAAACCATCAATAACACATGCAACAAACAAAATTCTATTGAAAAGAAGTCCTTGGAAGCCACTGTTGTTCTTTGGACTTGAGCACTGCTTTTGACACAGTCAATCACATTGCCCATTTAAAAAGGTTTCAATCTTGCCAAGCATGGGCCTTTATCCAATAAAACATGGTACTTGGAGAGAAGCTCCCCACCCATCATAACAGCATTGAGCATTGTCGTGGTTTTGCTTGCATACATACAGTAGGCAGTGTTTACACGGACCCAGATTCAAATCGATACAGTTTCAAAGGTTCACTGTTTGCACAACAACTAAAACCTTATTGATTTCAAAATGCTCCACTTTTGTCAGCATTCTTAAAATGACCCAGTTTCAGTTATGGTCACAATTGACATCATGTTTATGGAAAGTGAAACTGCATCAAAAACGATGTGGTTGCAAATGAAACCATGTCCATGTAAATGCGGTCTTACTCAATGGTCTTCATTCTTTTGGGTGAATCATTCCTACAATCCCACCCCCTGTCAGCTTGTTGTGATGAGCATACACAAGAATTCTTATAATACCTGCTCCTGGAATGATGTTAAAAACTTCCTCACTGATACATTTGGCATCCCTATCAAACACCTTGACTTGATATTTGTCTCCCTGCTGACCAAGGACCTTTATAATCAGCTGACTATCGCCCGTAAGTTCTTCAAAAAGGGTTGTGGCTTCCTCTGACCATTCATTGCGGTTCAGATCTATTGAACACTCCATCGCAACTTGAGGCACTTTAAGGAATGATGGAGTCATTTGTTTAACTGCAGAAGGTTTCAAAGTCTCATCATTGCCATAGTCTACATAATGTACCGTCAGATCATTCACCGAGAGGTTTACAACCCTGGCTCTGTACCACATCTCTTCAAACAATGCAATGCATGGCTGGTGCACTGTTGGTGAGACCAAACAGCCTTCTGTCTCAGACAGCTGGAAGTAATGGTTGTTCACGTCATTCATCACTGGAAAGAGTAAAAACATGGTCCATTAATATTGGTCATCAGAACAGCTATGTTGAACCATACCACAGTTGTGGCTGAAGAAGGGCAGCAGTACTTAAGTCTGAATATTCATTTCAATAATTCAATGACAATTATCATCCCAACTGCAGAAAGACAATAAATGAAAGGTCTAGGTTTTGCTTGAAGCTTAAGCAAACTGTAATCACCATTAATTTAAGCAGTAAACACTTGAGCTTGCATTAACTTCATCCGATGACTTACACAAATAATGGGGGAGCAAGATTAGTGCAGTGGCAAGATTGCTTGCCTTCCCATGTGTCCCATGTTTAATTCCCCAACTCTGTCAACATCTTCTTTATTAACTAAGCAGAATACGTGCATCACACCAGTGTGTCATATGTGCACGAGTTACTTAGATGTTTTTGTATTCCAGTTTTCCAATCTCCTCAAAACCAACAGCTGATCTGATTTGATGTGAACTGTAGAAGGCTACAAGTCTGTATTCGGTTCACAACTGTTAAGGGTTACCATAAAGATTTTAACTTGATTGATTGAATGATTCAACGCTGCACTTACTTCCATCCAACTGGTCACTCAAATTTACCAACTGACAATAAAACCTCCCAGGTGAAGAGATGTGGGTAATGCAAACATCGTACATCTCACCACAAACTATATCAGGCTTGGTGTAGTCATCACTCGAAGGCTTGCTGGGAGAAGCTGATTTTGCAGCAGCTACGCGAGCATTAACAAGTTCCCCTCCAATATCCTTGCCATTGTCACTTAGTTCGATTTCATATGGCTCTGTATAACAGAAGAATTTTGCATCTAGTTCCTTCTCAGAAGTGAGCTCCTGAAACAATGTAGCTTCTTCATCTCGCCAAGCTTGACCAGCCAATGGCTGGACTCCATGTAGACCACACCTGATTGCCAAGGGAGGTTCACCAAAGAAAGCGTCGTTAAGCACCTTGGTTCTACTGATTGGCAATGTTTCCACATTACCATAATCAAGAAACCTCACTGTAAGGCTGTTGGCCTTGTTATCTTCAACAACTGCACGGTACCACTGGTTGTCTTCTGAAAACTGTGCACAGCAAACATCTCTCACAGACATGCCTGTCACTGCAAGCTCGTGAGCTGGCATTAAATCATAAACCGCAGAAATCTCACTCATCAAAGAGGCAAGCTTGCCTTCAGAACCACTGAGCTGACAATAAAAACATCCAGGTGACTCAACAGTGGTAACATAGACTTTCTCTCTTTCAGCTGGATTAAGCTTTCTGAGGGCTGAAACAGACTTCATTCTGGGAGCTGATTTTGCAGGGGTTGATGTTCTCAAGCCAGCCAACCCTTCTTTTACTAGCAGGTCACCAATATTTAGATCAACAGAAGAGTCTGTTGTGTCAAAGAGCTCAATTTCCAGCGACTCATCACTTCCTATGACAACAAAGAAAGAAAAGGACAGAAATTTGTTTATTTTAACTCAGCCTTACATCAATAGATGATATCAGCTCGATTGGGGCTGCAATAATACATGTATAACGATGCTGTGGTGAACTGCAACATTTCTTCCCACCATACAAACCATACAAATCCCAATATTTGAACAAAATATTATGGTACAATAAGACATACTACACGTACATTGACTCACTGTCTTTAATATTCATTTTTAAGCTTCTGCCACAATTCAAGGTGATGTGGAAAAAATAGAAATGTAAACCGTTTCTGCTTCACTTGCTTTTCATGTCATTCAAGATGGCAGACAGGACATGACAAATAGTTTAACTTGTTATTGTCTAGTAATGTGCCTACAAGCATAACCACGGTGTATGATTTCCTGAGGAAGGTCACATAATGTACTGACCTTTACTGATCACTTTCCCAAGTAATTTCTTGTGCATTGTAAGATCGTTAAACCTTTTCAAAGAGGCATCTGACCAAGCTTTCTCACTGACAGGGACAATGGAGGTTAGACTGCACTGGATAGCTTGGGCAGGAAGCTGGAGCAGCTCTGCACTTATAGTCTTCAGCTTAAGGAGGGGAACAATTTCACAGTTTCCAAAATCTACGTAAGACAGTTCTACAAATTGCTGGTCTACAACTCGGCTGATTCTTCCTCTGTACCACAAATTGTCATCTGAGGATTTAATTTTTAACTCTATTAATACAATGAAATTTGAGCAATATTTATTATCTATTTAACCACCAATTTACATTATCACAGCGGCATATTGATATTACCAACTTTGAGGCAATATGTGACCTTCCATGGGAAAATGAATATTCATTAAATGGCTGAATAAATTACCTGAACGGATGAATATTTTAACTGAATGGATAGAGCTACCCGTTTGAACGTTCTGTGATGAAAAACAAACGGACGAATGACTAGTTTGAACACTTTTTTGAAGCATTTCAACAGCAAACAAATGGATAATGAACAGCAGAGGTGTTGTAAACGGCAAAGCGTTAGTGTACGTTTTCCCATGGAAGGTCACAATGTAAGCATTGGAGAAAACGAGGAGCCCAAGAAATTGAAACAAGGTTGGAATTTTCATTTTTAAACCTAAAGGCTTACCTTTGCCAAAGATGAAAGGTCTAATTAAACAGAAAAGAGAGTACCCCACAATGGGAGAATTAAAGCTTTCAGTTTCCAGACTAACCTGCAAAAGGTGCAGCACAAAACAATCCAGTCACTGGGCTTGCTATGGTTTGATCATTTTCACCAAGACTTTCATAGTGTTCTTGTAGTTGATCCATTAACTGTTCAAGCTTTCTGTTATGATCAGCTGTTGCAATCTGACAGTGAAAAATGTTTGGATTGACGCATGAAGTAGGGCACAGCTGGACAAAGGACCCAGCTTTAACATCAGCAAGTAGAGTGGTCCCTTAAGGAAAAAAAAAACAACAAAAGAAAGATGAACAAAAGATCAATCCTTATTTTCTGTGGACAATGAGAGAACAGACAAAAAACAGAACTATTAGCTTATCAATCACTCAATCACCCTGCAAGCAGTGGATTCTCATCTCTTATCTGCTTTGGTAGTGAAACGAGAGAGAGACCACTGTGAGTGAGCGACCCATTCTCTGTCAAGCATGAGCTGCTGAATCAATTCTTTAAGGGGATTGATTAATCAAAGAATCCTTAATTTGCTGTAAGACTGCTTGTTACAATGGCTATGCAAACTTTGGTACTATCAAAACCACTAGAGTGCTAAACGTACCCTACAGAATTTCAATTGCAGTTGGTGAGAATTACAACAGGTGATGGCAACAAAATTCACCTGATCTTCCAAAAGACCTCAGATTTCAAATTTCACAATGTTGTTGGATTCAAGTACACAGGCCTGTCCATGTACGAGGGACAACCCTGGTGGGCTACAAGGAATCCATTTGATATGCCTCCCTTAATAAACCACCTACTGTAGGATTAATACATTGTACAAGTAGATAGTGGTAAGACAGGAGGCATACTTATCCCATAAACGAGTAACGATACATTGTAACTCTGGTGTCTTGCACAATTTCTATGAATCTTTCATGATGGCTAGAATGTTAGGGCAGATTTACATGGTATGATTTTGTTGCATAAAACAAGCTTACAACAGGCCCACAGCAGGAATTGTTTCGTGTAAATCGAACCTTCAACTCAACTAAGACTGTTGTGTACATCACAAAAAATGTTGTAGGATTTTAAAACATGTCATACCTCTCTCTGTTTTCTGTGCTACTGGATCAGCAAACAACATTATCCCATCTTTGGACAGCAACTCAACTTCATAAATTCCAGAATGTTTGCTTGAAACCACCCGAAGGTCGAACTCTTGTTCAACAGTAAGATCTTTAAAGTTCTCAGGTACTTGGGTGCCAAATGAAGCTATCAAACTGCACATAACTGCTTGAGCTGGCAATGTTGCAAATTCTGGCTTCAAAGTCCTTATCTTGCTAAGAGGAAGAGTTGCAGTATCACCATAGTCAACATAAAAAACACTGATGCTTTGTCCTTGGACATCAGTGACTTGTGCACGATACCAACCACCGTCTTCATATTGAGCCACACAGAAAGTTCCAGTGCTAACTGAAGTCACAATTCCTTGACCCGTGCTGTAATGTTCTTCAAGTTTCACCATAACATCATCAAGATCACTCAAGCTTTGGGTAGGCTGACAAAAGAATTTCTGCACACTTTCTACGAATGAAACAAAAACTGCAACTTTGTCGCTGGAATTCCACTGAATACTGGCTATACTGCATGATCTTTCACTTGTTATTTCTGAACCTTTTGACAAGGATTTGCTGATCAGTGATCCATCTTCTGACACAAGTTCAACTTCGTAAGTGCTCTCTTCTTTGACGGTTATCACTTGCGCTTGAAATTCTTGTTCAATGACAAGATCCTTGAATTCCTCAGGCCCCTTACTGTAAGAATAACTTCTCAAACAGCACTTCACAGCCTGAGCAGGTAATGTTGAAAATTCTGGTTTAAGTTTTCTTATACAGCTCAGTGGAAGCACCGCAGTGTCACCATAGTCGATGTAAAACACTCCAATACTTTCTCCTTGAACTTTAGTAACTCTGGCACGGTACCAACCACCATCTTCATACTTCGCAACACAGAAACTTCCAGCAGTAGGGGAAGACAAAAATTCTTGGTTTGCACTGTAATGTTCATCCAATTTTCCCATGAGGTCATCAAGATCGCCAGCATTTTGATATACATGGCAAAAAAATGTTTGTGTGTTTTCAACAAATGGAATGAAGACATCAACTTTGTCACCTGGTTTCCACTGGATAGCACTCACACTGATGGGTGAGGCTGAAGGAACTGCCTTGGACAGTATTTCACTGATCTTTGCTGAACCATCTTTAGTTACAAGGTCGACTTCACAAATACCATCACTCCTAACACTAACCACCTTTGCCAAGAACTCCTGCTCCAAAACAAAGTCTTTGAAGTCCTCAGGCCCTTGACTGCTAGAAAACCCTTTTAAGCAACACTGCACCGCTTGCGCTGGCAAACTAGAAAATGCAGGCTTCATCGTTTTGATGCTGCTGACTGGGACAGTTCCAGTGTCACCATAATCAATGTACTTAACTTTCACCTCTCTTCCCTGAACATGTTCAACTTTTGCTCTGTACCATCCACCTTCACTGTACCATGCAACACAATAACATCCACCTGCAATGTTTCCAGGACTTTCCACGTCGCCACTGTAATGTTCTTCCAGTTGGTTCATTAGATCATCCAACTTACTCGCACTATCGCTTGCCTGGCAGAAGAATTTCTGGGCACTTTCTGCAAATGCTACAAAAACATCAATAGTCTCCCCAGTCTTCCACGGTGAGCTATCAACATTGCAGGGTGTCGTGCTTTGTTGACTTGCTTCCTTGTTAACAACATTCAAGATGGATTGGTTGGTTTCCTTTGAGACTAAATCCACAACTGCAACTCCACTTTTAATCGACTCTACTCTGGCCATGAATTCTTTCTCAGATACAAGTTCCTGGAATGTTGCATCAGAAACACTGCTGTGGATTCCAGATAATGAGCAATCAATAGCTTGGCTAGGAAGGCTGAAAAACTTAGTATGTAATACCTTCAATCTTGACAATGGAAGAGTTTCAGAATTGCCATAGTCAATGTAAAGGACTGAAACATTGCCCCCCTGGACTTCAACGACTCTTGCCCGATACCAACCATCATCTAAAGTAAACTTGGCAGCACAAAACTCGTCAGCTGTAGGTGTGGATAGTTGTTCCTGCTGTGCACTCAATGCTTCGTAATGCTCAAACATTTGATTCATGAGCTCATCCAAAGAATCTGCCATCTTCATAAGCTGACAAGAAAACTTTTCAGGACTTGTTGCCAAGGAAACAAACACCCGTTCGGTGGTACCAGGCTGAATTTCCACTCCAGGGATTTTCTCTATCTCACGTTTTGTTGAGGGTCCTATCAGCATCTGTATATCCTTGGCAATGTCCAAATTCTTACCTTCACTTGTGTCAAGTAAAACCACCTCATAAAAACCAACCCTTGCATCATATTTGTCTGCCATCATGACCAGCTCTTTGTCAAGAGTTAGTTCTTCAAATCTGTTCATAACTTCATCAGATGTCAACCTTTGGTCTGAAGGGTCAATCTTCGCAAGAGAGCATTTCACAGCTTGTGGTGGAAGTGATAAGAACTTTGTTTGTAGTTTCCTTACACGGGAAAGCGGAAGCATCTCAAAGTTTCCATAGTCTACAAAGTGGACTTCAACCTGACCTCCTTTCATGATGCCTGTAATCTTTCCTCTATACCATTTGTCATCTTCAGAAAATTGAGCACAGCAGAGCATACCTACAAAGAAGAGGGCCTCCAGTCAGAACCTTACAGACTAGCTCAAATGTAAATCATGAACCAAAAGGACTTCCCTTGTAACAAGGCTACTTTCAGGGAAAAGAACTGGTTTAACTCAAGACCCTGAACCCAGAGTCTCATACACCAGCCAATGTTACAATACTCCACAACCAAGCTCTTTTTCTTCTCTTTTGGCATGAGATGCCTGTATAAGACATAGTGGCCCAGAACCAAGTAATCTTCAGCACCTCAAACGGACATGTTTTGTTTTTGTTTTTTTTGTTTTTTTCTCCAAAAGATTTTTGAAATGGTTAAGATATGTGGGATGCCTTGTGCCCAGATAGCATTCTGTTTTTGAAGCTGTTAAATTACATGTAACTCACAGCAGGCCTTCTTCGTTTGTTTTTGTTTGTTTTGTTTTTGTTTTTTGCATTCCATGCAAGTGCCAAGTAGGCGTCTTGTTTCCCTGACACCCTGCACACCTCCACCCATAAAAAAGCTTGTTCCCAAGCTGAGCCTCGAGTGACTTACCACATGAAGGACCAGGAATACAAGTTGTCTTTCCTGGGACAGCATACTGTTCTGCAATCTCCTGCATTAGAGAGTCTAGTTGAACAGCAGATTTTTGAAGCTGACACCAAAAGTTGCAAGGATGTTCAATGAAGCTCACAAGGACATCTTCAAACTGGCCGACCTCCAAGTCTGGTTCAGGTAGAGTTTGCGACACCAGGTTGTCAAAGTTAGCAGAGGTTGACAGAGCTCCATCAGCCAGTTCAGCATTTCCACTTATCAGGAGCTGTTCACTTATGTTCTGTTCTTCTCCCCTGTTTTTCACAACAAGCTCAACTCTACAAACACCAGTACTGTCTCGTGCTACAACGGTAACCATTGCCTCCATCTCAAAAGCCAAGTCCTTGAACTTCTCTATGTCATGTGGTTTCCATTGCAGTTCAGCTCTAGCAAACTTTGGTTTGATCCTGTTCAGCATACACTCAATGCCCTGTTGAGGTAACTCAGAAAACTTTGGAATCAATTTCTTGATCCTGCTAGCTGGTATCGTTTCCGAGTTACCATAGTCAATATACAGCACAGTGACTCCCTTGGGTGTGGTGTTTAATACTACTGCACGGTACCAGCATCCGTCCTCTGAGAACTGCGCACAGCATGGGTCACCAGGGGAAGGTGAAGATAGCAGTTCTTCATTTACATCAAGGCTTGAATAATGGTGTCTAACCTCCATCATCAATTTCTCCAACAAAGAACCATTTCTGAAAAGCTGACAGTAGAACTTGCCAGGGCTGAGGATATTTGTGACCAAAACCTTCTCTTCTTTTCCTACGACAATTTTTTCCTTTTCAAAAACAGGGTGTGGGTCTGGCTTGGGACTTGAATCAGTTAATCTGAAGCCTGCAGCAGGAACAGTAGTGGCAGTTTGCTTTGGGGGGTCAAGGGACTTGACTCCATAGTTAGCAGCAATAAGAATCTGGTTGAGCTCCATGTCAAGATCAGAAGTTGTGTCCATGAGTTTTACTCTGTGCCGTCCGTCACTCTCTTTACTTGTCACCAGTCCAACAACATGCTTAAACTTGATGAGTTTTTCAAAAAGTGCTTTAGCTTCATCTGCCCATTGCCCATCCTTACTTGCTGGTTCCACACCAGCAATAGCAAAGTTTATTGCCTGGCAAGGGTCCTTGAGGAACTCTTCCTTCAAGTCTCTTATATCTGACAGTTCAGTGTGTTGGGTGTTACCATAGTCAACAAATCTGACTTCTATCCGTCCAGTTGCAATCGAGCTCACATTGGTTATGACTCCCCGGTACCAAGCATCATCCTCATAAAACTTGGCACAACATGGATACCCAACAGTACACGACTGAAGAGGAAGAACTGCTGGATCCAGGTTTGCGTAAACCTCAGCCAGACTTTCCATTAGTGCCTCAAGTACCTCTATATTTGACAACAGTTGACACCAGAAATGCGAGGGATCTTCAACCCATGTAACACTGAGGTCATGAAAGGAATCAACAGGTAAACTGATTAGCTGATATTTCGCGTCCTTTCTGACGTTCGAAGGTCGAGAGGTTATCACGGTGGGACCATTACTTGGAGAATCTGTCGGGGCGCCAAGCCCTCCGCTTTTTAACGCATCATAAACAGACCGACTACCTCTGTCGTCCAAAAAGAGTTGAGTGACAAGAACACAGTTTTTCTTCAGCTGCAGAGCCTTGCAAAACAACTCCTGTTCCAAAATGGTGTTATTTAATAAGGTCAAAGAATCACTAAAATGATCACCGCGAAAACGATCGAAGCCTTCCAGTTCACACTCGAACGACTGCGGGGGAAGCTCGCAAAACCTTTCCTCGGCATTTCTTACACAGTTTAGAGGAACAATCTCGGTATTTCCGTAATCCACGAAAAAAACTTCGCAACTCTGGTCAGCCATGTTCACACCTAACACTCGAGCGCGGTACCAGCGACCGTCTTCTTGATACTGTACAACGTAAATACACCCAACCGCGATTTCTGAAGCTTTCGGTGGTTTAGCTCTCCCTGATAATACATTTTGTTCTATCTCGGCCATTAGAGTGTCTAATTTTCCCGCCTCATCGTAGATTTGAACGAAAAAGTACCCTGACGACGGATCCACGTGAGTGACAAGAACAGTCACTAATTTCCCGAATGGGAACTTAACTTGCATCGCCATGACTTCCGAGAACAATGAAACGCCTAAGTTGTCCTATTTTCGTTGATAGAAGCTCATCGCTTGCCCCTCTGAGCTCACAAAATGAGCTTCAACTAGATGTGCCCTTTGTGCGACTCGCGGGACGAAACACATGGCTTTCACAGACCATAATTTTTCACTTTCGGAACTTCCGGAAATCTTTCGGAAACCTTCGTAGGTTGTCGTACGGTAGGCCTCACCTTAACCGACTCTTACGGGCCGTAAACAATAGAATATTGAAGGCGTGGTTACATTTAATACACTTCTCCGTGGAAGCAAGATGGCGGCAAGTGTGTATTGCAGTAGGAAGGTTTTGAGAACTTTTGCCAGAAGCTCCTTAGCCAAAAATACAAACAATGGTAAGAGTCATGTTCTAAGAACATCATCTGTAAAGAACACTGTGCGTCTTAGCCGGTAAACGTTTAGAACCTGCATTTTTGCCAGACCAAATTTATTGTTGATTCATCTGACGTTGCATGGGGAGGGGATCAAAGTCCACCTGCATTGCAAGTTTTCCCGAAATTTACGCAACTTCATGTTTTTCGGAAAATAGAAATGAAGATTATTTGAAGATTAACCTTTTATTATTGCAGTGTTCCTGAGATGTGCAAGTACCTCTCAAAAGCCAAAAGTTTCGAAAGGTTAGCGTTTATATCAAACGTTTATACAGGTCTTTGTAATATGTTCACGAATACCGAAATAAACCTTACTTTGACATGGCTTAGCCTTTTATAGTCTGTCATATGGAGTGATATTAAAGAACTCAGGTAGTCAGAAAAGCTTTTATGGCTTTCCACGTTTGCCTCGATGGAATTATGAAATCCTTCATCTTTATTTGTAGGTCCATCCCCCTACCCGCCCCCTATTCAGCCCTCAGATACTAAAGAGAGACAGAAGCCATATTGGTTTGCTGAAACAAAACAAAGCAGTTGCACACAAATAAAGTCAATTCCCAAAAGAATCTTTTTCTCCCCCAACATGGTATCTAATTAATTTTTTGCTCCTCCAGCATGGCTCCTATGACATCAAATGAACACATCCTATTGGTAAATAAATACCAGTAGCTAATGATGACGATGTGGTACATAAACAGCTAATGCTGCTAATGCTGCTGATTCCATGTCACTAAAAGGGCTAGCAATATGTGATAAAAAAGGAATAATTTATTACAATTATTTGCCAGAATCTATCAAGAAAGGTTTCTGAAATTCAAAAAATTAATAATTCTAGCTAGGAAAGATGTGCATAATTTTCTGTAGGAAATTTTCTAAAATGTATAGTGAAAACACTGCTCGTGGTGTTACAAAGTGACTTATTGCTTGTTTCGAGCCATGTAAGTACTCCAGACAATGAGAAATGGTTGAAATGCACTGTTTTTGCATAAAAATAAATTTGAATTTCCAAAAGACCTATGTGGCCACCTTTCCTTGTGCTGAACTCTAAACCCTTTCTTTTAGACTTCTGTTATAAACAACATTAACCAATATTTTCACCTAAGTTTTTGTTTCATTCATGGCTGTTACACTGCAAAAACTATGGTTTGAAAGTTGAGTGATGGTTTTTAGCTGCCTGCCTGCTAGCACCTAGCCAGATCCCTGATGATTTGACCAAGACACTTACATAAAATCACATGCAAGGTGTTGCGTACTTCTGTATTTACTTCTAGACTCAGCTCCAAAGCGATCAGGAAGGAACATTGTTTTGATAGAAGGAGTGCGGACTCCATTTCTTATGTCAGGCACTAGGTGAGACTGTAGTGAAAATCATCTTCCTGTTTATAATTAACAATTAGACTATGAGTTCAAGTTTTCTATGAGTCAATGTGGGGAGTCAAATTATGAGGGGCATAGCAAAACTCAGTGTTCCAGATAAGAGATGGGCCTTGGGTCAAAAACCTGACAAAGCTGAACACCTGACGTGACAAATCAAGTCCTGAAAATGTAGAGAGACCCACTGACATTGACCCCAGCATGAGACTCCTTATGAGCACCCTGCTTTGAAAACTTCTCTGGAATGCTGAAACCTCTTAAATATCATTACTGATACCCTAAGACACCCTTAGCCCTGATAACTCCAGATAGTCAAAGGTTGATTTGGTTTAAAAAGTGACTGAGAAACATTAAAAATTAAACACTCGATTGAGATTTCTTAATTAAAGGCACTATCAAACTCTGAAAATTTGATAAAATCTAAGTTGGTTTTGTCAATCTTCAGTTATGCTGATCTGCTGCCACATGATGTTCAAAGAGGAGCGTTAGAGTAAGTGTTCACATCAAATTTGGTTTTGAAATCTGAGCTTTGACCATGTGCTGCTGTCTACTGATATGGTTATTTGATAGAATCCTTTGAATGAATTAAATTGTGTTTTACTTTCTCATGTTGCCATTTACTATACTGTATCATTTTGCACTTTGTAGTCTCCAACAATTGAGAGTGTTTTTGGTGGACTCATTTAGAGAGTGACTTAAATAGAGCTGCAATCATTTTTTTAGGGGCCTGGTGTCAAGGACTGGAATAAGCAAAGGTCGGTTATTGTCAGTAGCTTAATGTAATCATTTGACCAGTGTTTTTAATTTCCGAAATGTTTTCTGCTCTAACAGTTCAAGGATTAGAAATAAAATAAATCATGATTTTGTACCTTTTTAAGGGCTGTGTGATGTCATATTTTGCACGCTACATGTTATTTGCAGATGCTGTAGATCACATTGTCATTGGCACAGTAATACAAGAAGTTAAGACAAGCAACATTGCAAGAGAGGTACACTGTAGGAGTGCTGAATAGTTTATCCAACATTAATTTGATGTCTCATGTGTGGAAAAGGAAGACATACATTATTAATTTAACAAATAACCTGGATATTGTGGTTGGTTTCCATGCTGTTTACATTCCTGGATTTTTACATCTGATTCATAAAGCTATACCAATAGTTAATCCACGGTGATTCATTTATGTTGAGAGAGTTCCAATTTACTAAGGCATTGTTACACTTTGTAAGTTACCTGTTTGTTTTTTATTGATTAGTTGTGCTCTATTTTTGTCACCAGGCCGCACTTAGCGCTGGCTTCTCTGACAAAATTCCATGTCACACCGTCACTATGGCTTGCATTTCCTCAAACCAGGCAATCACCTCAGGTAGATACTAGCGACCTTTAGATTAGAATCAGACTATTGACTACAAGTACAAGTTCTCCATTCTGAGCATGCTCACTTAGAAAAATTTGGACCTCTAAAGGTAATGCACATGCTTGTACTCCAATTATAATCTAAATGTCGATAATGTGTGACAGACTTTGGGCTTGTCAATCTCTTTGTTAGTATTTTTCATTGATGTCTGTTACTTATCTTGTCCTTCTAGCTGTTGGCCTTGTTGCCAGTGGTCAGTGTGATACAGTGATTGCAGGTGGAGTGGAATTCATGTCTGATGTTCCCATCAGACTTAGTCGTCCTCTCAGAAAGACTTTGCTTTCAATGAACAAGGTACAATGTCTAATTTCATGCCATTGGACAGTATGACCGCATTTAGGATTTGCATGCAAACACAAGCTTCCAATGATCATGGTCTTCACAGCTGATGCAGAAAAGGTTAATTATATTGAAGGGTGTGACTTTGTGAAGATGTGCATGTATTAACAGAGTAATAGTGCTTAAAATAATCAACATGCTACTTATTACCAGTAAGTTTATTTTTGTTTTCAATAATGTTGCTTTCAGGCCAAAACCCTTGGTGCTCGACTTGGGCTTTTGTCTAAGATCAGACCAGGCTTCCTCAGCCCTGAGGTAACGTGTTCATGATCAGTTAAAAAGTCTGTAGTTGTGGTATGTTAATTGTAATGAATAACATTGTGATAACAAACATAACATTAATGTTACTTTAGGATGCAAAGTGTTCAGTAAGATTTCTTAACATACAGTACCCTGCTCACACTCATGTTACCTGTATTTAACATTATTTTGTTTGTCCATTTTTTTCCTTCCCAGTTACCTGCTGTTGCTGAGTTTTCAACCGGCGAAACCATGGGACACAGTGGTGACAGGTAAACACAGCTTCACTCCAAACAGTGGTTCACTGGACTAAAATTTGATATTTGCCAAATGTGTAAAGCTGGTGTTTTGGGTGTTTACCCTTTGCTCCATTAAACTCATCGCCAATAGATGAGTGTGGAGAAGGTGCCTGTAAGGTCTGTGGGGGAGCCGCAAGCACGCACGAAGGGTAACCATGACAACCCTGTGAGCGGCAACCACCCAGGCACCGTCACACTGAATACTCAGTGGAATGTTGAAAGCTACCAATACTTACCCGAGGGGAAGGGAGGGACGGGAGCAAAGCTTTTTGGCAACTGTGCACGCGGCACAACACAAGCATAATGGTTGACGTCAATGGTGGAGCTGTAAATTTACTGAGGCCCTGCAAAACCCAGGCGTTAGGCGCCCGCCTAACTTAAGGAAGAGACCGCTGGCCAGCATTGTCTTGAGTTTAACGTCGCCTAAATTACATTTAGCCCCATGTAAAGGCAGAGCTTTGGAATCTCTTTACAATGGCCAATTTACTCCGTTGACTCAAACAGTGCCACCTTTCTTGTTTGACCCCCTGCAGAGATAGTGTTTGTTCCAAATTCTATCTGATGTAATTTTGAAATGACATTACTTAACATCGCTCTCTTGTCTTCAGATTGGCTGCAGCATTTGGTGTCAGTCGGCAAGAACAGGTGATTATTAATTTTAGATCATAATTATAATTCTTGCACTTTTCTGGAATGTACATGTACAGCAAGTGTTGAAATGAGCCATATTTTTTTCCTTTTAGGATGAATACGCCCTGCGATCTCACACCCTGGCTCACACAGCAGCTAGTGTAAGGAACATGTCATTCCTTTATGAACTTATTTCACCGTGGTGCCCTATGTACACGTGGTTACCTTGGTGAGAGCATGGCCAAAATATAATGTGGAAGTGCAAATCAATGAACATTTGAACCCCTGTAATGACTCTGACCCTGCCTGTCAGCTTAATGACATTCCACCCCTTCTTGAAGTGGGATTAAAAATTCCTATCACATTTACAGGGTAATACACTTCAATTCTTTGACTTTGATTTTTAGGCTGGAAAGCTGGAGGATGTTATTGCCTACAAAGTACCTGGTAATCTAAGTTGTGTGTATTTAGTTTTACTAAATAAGTGTGCTAGCCCCTCCATTGTAAAATTTGGGTTCTAAAATTTCCTGTTGTGACCAAAAACGTTCTGCAATGGAAATCATGTGAACTGACAACTGAACAGTGTTTGGAATTTTTGAAGACCCTAAAACAAATTCTGTATAGACCATGCGATACTCATAATTTATGCAGTGCGTATAGAGCTATCCTGCTAATAGCAGTAACTGAGTAACACAACTCGTGTTGTCTTGCCTTTAGGACGCGCTCAAACAGTGACAGCTGATAATGGAATCCGTGTATCAAGTCTAGAACAGATGGCTAAATTAAAACCAGCTTTCGTCAAACCCCATGGAACTGTTACCGCTGCAAATGCTTCCTTCTTGGTATGTCCTGTTCTTCTGTTTAGGTTAAAAGTCCTTTGAATAGCTCTGCAAGGAATGAGGTGCTCTTTAAAAAACTCTTTTCTCCTGGTTTTCGTGAAAATTTGTGCTGCAAATGAAGAAACCTCTGGCACCCAGGGTAGAAATTGCTTAAAGCAACTTTCAAAGAGTTGTGTAACATAGTACCACCATCATGTTTTGTGGTTATTTTGATGATTTCAGACCGATGGAGGTTCAGCTTGTTTGATAATGAGTGAAGACAAAGCTTTAGCCATGGGATTCAAGCCTAAAGCATACTTAAGGTAACAGCAACTTCGTGTTTTTGTGTCACAGAACCATCAGAGGATGAGTGCAGTTTGCTTTCTTGCTCTCAGCAATATTTGATGACAAACTGCACTTTTTTGTTCTTACAGGGAATTTGTGTTCATTTCACAGGATCCTAAAGACCAGCTTTTACTTGGGTATCGTTTCATGTCTTCTTTTTTTTTTGTTGTTTTGTTTTTTTTTTGTTTGAATTTATTTATTTCATTAAACTCATTAGAGCCATTTTCATTTGAGTGTCGTAAAACCAAAACCTAAGTAAATACAGAGGCAATCATGTCCTGGGGGAAATACACCAAATAAGGAAACAGCATACCTCAAGCACTCAAATGGCTCTGACCAATCGCACCAGGTGCAGAGAACCTCACTAGCCAATCAGAATAATCATAACTCAAGGTAGAGGCCTGTGGCTGACCAGTGCTAAGCATGGGAGAATGTTTGCAAGCAAATTAGGGGGAGACTTTTACCCCAATCACTAAGCGAAAGAAAAGGAACTGCTCTACTGATGTTATCTCTTGAGTTCACCCTGAGTTTGTTGTCTGAACTAATTTTCCGCCAAGCTTGAGTAGTAGTCCTTATATCACATTGTCCAAAAACATCTCTTAAGGTTTGCACAGTTTGTTTTTCTGAACAAACACTTCCAAGCTCTGCTTACTTGTTTTGAGAGTTTTTTTTTCTTTGATACTTTACAGACCTGCTTATGCCACTCCCAAGGTTCTGGAGAGAGCAGGGCTCAAGTTGGGGGACATTGATGTATTTGAATTCCACGAGGCATTTGCTGTGAGTGTTTCTAGTCATTTCAGGTGTTTTCGTTCAACGTAACTGTATTCTTTTCACCTCAAAATCCAATTGGAGCTTTTGGTTTGTACTGTTTCATGGTGACAGCTGACAGACCATTTAAAACTGAAACCGGCAAGGCGGATTGAAATCGTCTCCCTGTGACCTGCCCACTACAGAGATTGACAGAGGTGACCAAAGATGTTGAACTTCAGAGTTAATGCATGTTATTTGAAGACACAATAAGCTCATAAGTCCATCCTCTTTTCTCACTCCCTAAGGGTCAAATTTTAGCGAACTTGAAGGCAATGGACTCAGACTGGTTTGCACAGAACTATATGGGAAGAACATCAAAGGTGAGGAGTTCACAAACTTTTTTATTTCTCACCAGATGTACATGTAAGCGATGGTAGTGTGACCGCCATAATTTGATTTTGCAACAAGAATAAACAGAATACCCTCCAGATTCCTCATTTTACTTCAGTTGTTGTGGCATTTGGATAAGCGATTTATAGATAGCATACAATGTACATTTTGCATCTAGGTAACCCCAAACACTAATTTTCTGGATTCACATTCCAGCATGACTCCCATCAAACACATCATACATGTATATTGTTACGGTAACTAATTACCGGCAGAAAGATAATAACCTCGCTATTTCCACGAAACGCAATTTATTTAACTGTAAACAACGGGAGACAACTTATTTCGAGCTAAGGACTACTCTTAGTACAATCTCACTACACTTTTAAAACTCAATACGCTTATCTGACCACAAGCAAAGTACTGTCCTTCTCTTTGACGAAATCTCCTGAAGACTTCTTCCACAGTATCGCAGTCCACGGAAACCAAGTTGACAACGGAATGCCAGAATCACACACGAACGGGGAAAATCCCTTCACTTGTCACCCACTGTCACTTGTCACACAATATCACTTGGAGATCACAAACAGGGAACGAAGTCCCAATCACAACAACCAC
>BLFK01000271.1:72838-126561 GCA_014634185.1 Astreopora myriophthalma
CCAACTGAAGTGGAAAAGAAGCGCTTGAAGCGTGACTGACTGATTGCTTGATTATGGTTCTGTGCTTGGGGCTATTTCTCCCCGTTGTCGGGATTCTCACATTTGCTGTTTTTCTGCTGTGGTTCATTTGCATAGTGTTATATTTTGTCCGTCCCCAGATATTCGTTCACTTGATTCACAGGTTTGTATTAACGAATTACTGTATAATGAAAGGATAAGCAAAGTGATTTTACAAACAGAGTTTCAATTAAAAATTTGGATGTAAGACCTTGCTATGCCAAGAAACATCGCTGCCAACAAAACCCCTTCCCCGTATAGCAGGTGGCGTCGGGGTTACGTTACTTTCATTTCAGCATTAGTTACATCATGTGGTTTCATTGATCAAATGCTGGTAGCAAATTGCAATTGAATTTTCAGTTTAGGGCACACGTGTTTCTTTTCAATTTTAGAAGTAGCTTGATTGAAGTAAATACTAAAACAAACTAAAGCCACATATGCTAATTGGATAAAATGTATTAAAAATGAAACAAAGCCAAATGTTTTGACTGTTAAAACAAATGCTTCCCCAAAAATATACCGCTGGCAATCATGCAAAGCAAATCTGACCTGATTCAACAATATTACAACCAGCCTTTCAAAATGCCATATGTCCCCATTGTCGTCTGCGCTCACATGTCTTAAGCGCGGTAAATATTCAGTCAGACGTTTGATTTGGCGACGGGAAACTTGAGTTCCAACATTTAGCTCCATTTGAGTAATTTTAACTCGGGTGTTGCTTTAACGATGTGTTTAAAAGAATGTTTAAAAACCACGGAAATATTGCAAGCAGGAAACGTTGATTCTCTGCCCACTATGTGCGAATTCATGATTTCATCTGTTTCGTCCGTGATTTAGCATGGCGGCAAACGGCAAAACGTCGGGCTTAAATTTGCTATATTGGCCAAAAACGCAATGACATTTTCTCTAATTCCAGCTTATCTCTTGCTTCTTAGCCACAGCTATCGAGAAAATGCTAAAAAGAGAGAAATAAGCTAGAAGAAGGGAATTTTCATAGTTTCCGTTCATGGCAATAAACAGCCGTAAATGCGATTGTAAATCTCTTTTATCTTTGACTCTTGCATCAATTAAATTATTTTTCAATACTGCCTGAATGCTAAATAACTAGGGAACGATGATCCAGATATTTCGCTTGACTCAGCACTTCTCCTGGCCTCAGTTGTTCGAAGGGTGGATAGCGCTATCCACAGGGTAAATCAGGGACCGCGGAGCAAGGTGAAAAGTGGGGGAGGGGGGGGGGGCTGTCAATTGAAAATAGTTTTTTCACATTGAAAATCGAAAAATCATTTTAATTATTTTTCTTTTTAGCGCCAAAAGTGGGGTCCGGGGACGCAAAAAAGTGGTGGGGCCGCGGCCCTACCAGCTCCTCCCCCTCCGCGGTCCCTGTAAATCACTATCCATTGGATAGCTCAATTGCATTTGCCAGCACTTATCCACTGTATAGAGATTTATCCGGCGGATAGCGCTATCCACTCTTCGAACAACTGGGGCCTGATCCATCTACTTTCACAGGTTAATGATCCTTAAAGGAGGTTTCACTTTAAAATATGTGTCGGTGGGAGATCTCAGATTCAGCTACATAGAAAGAGGAGACAACGAAAAAGCAGAACATGTTATCTTGATGGTTCACGGTTTTGGCGGTGATAAGGGTATTTGGTGCCTCATGAGTGACGCTCTGCCGAAGACGTACCATTTGATTGCAATGGATCTTCCTGGACACGGCTATACAACACGCAAATATAATGACGACCACTCGCTTTTGGCTCAAGTCGCAAAGCTTCATCAGGTATTTCATTTGTGATCGACATAACACAGAGTTCTAGAGTATAATTATGAATTGTCGCAATTATAGTAAACAAAATGATTACTTCATGATATGCACTCAAATCTGCCGGCAAATTGACGATGTCCCTTCCTCTGAGAGACTTCGGCCTGGTCTTAATTGAAAGCGCTGGTGTTCACAGTGCTCATAGCGCTGCACAGGGAGGTCCTTCAGTTGCAAAAGGTCACTTTTTAGCACACCAGGCCAGGACCAGTACTCCTTATTAAGGTCTCGAGAACGTGCAATTCTCTTTCACTTAAGAAAAGTGTCAGCCTTCCAGTCAGTTAACTAGAAATCGTTTCTTAAATATCAACGAAATCTCCTCACTGGTGACGAACCAATTAGATCACTTAAATCATGTTAACACTGATAACTAAGAATTGGCGAATGGAATCAAGTAATTGTTTTCTTGAAATTCTCAACCTTGTTTTTGTTTTCTGAAGACGAAACTAAACTACCCGCCGAAAAATTTTAAGCGATAGCGACAGTTGCCGGACTCATTTTCCATATGGGTCAAATGTAGGGAAAATGGCTGATAACCGAGATCCCGTGAGCCAACAGAAAGCCAGAAATGCATTATTATCAGAGAATGAGAATTTAATAACTCTGTTTAGTATCACCCAACTAGTGGACTAATGCAAATCCTACATTTTCGTTGGCTACGCTACTAGAGGACTAATACCGGTAGTCCTCGAGTAGCGAAAAGCGTGACGCTTTCTTTCGTTTTATTCCCAAATAAATATTTCCTCAACTTGAATTTGCTAACTTTATTATTGCCTTTTCTGTCCGAGTAGTTGGGTGATACTAAAACAATTAGATCCTTCGCCCTCAAGGGCCACGGGTCTAATTGTTAAGTATCACAATTTCGCATTTTTGTTTTCAGTTTGTGTTAGCTGCAGGACTGCATAAAAGAAAATTTCACCTTGTTGGTATATCCATGGGTGGTTTGCTGGCCGGCATCTTTGCTGCAAAGTACTCCTCATTGCTGTCATCGTTGGTTATGATATGCCCTGCAGGAATAAAACCTCCAAAACTAAGCGAGTTCTTCACGGAATTTCTCAGCGGGGGAAAGAACTATCTACTGCCTGAAAATCCGGATGATTTCCGTTTCATGCTGAAAAAAGTTTCTCACCGAGACCTCTTTATTCCTTTCTTTCTTATCAACATCTTGTGTGCGGCTAGAAAATCAGGACATGAATTTTATGAAAAAGGTAAATCCTTTTAAATCAATATTTTGTTTCTCTGTGATACAATTAGGCCATTTTTACTAAGTGATGTTTCAAATGCTATCTATCAATGTTGCATGTCACTGAAGGATGTCACCTGGGTCGGGAATTCGACAATCAAATGGTGTCGCAAGCATTTGCGATGTGATTATTAGATACTCAATTAATGCCCGAGGGAAGAAGGATGTCATGCTTGGATTAAATGTTTGTTTAAATCAGTAAATGTTCGCTGAAAGTTGAGGACAAGCAGCCACCACAAAAAATGCAAAATTGGGAACTCAGGAGAAGAAAATAATCGATTTTTGTTCTTTATCTTTTGAAGTAATGGCTGAACTTTCTCATCCCGATCAGAGATTTCTCCTTCAGGACTTTTTGGAAGATATTGATGTTCCTACTCTAACCTTGTGGGGAGATAATGATAAGGTAAAAAGAGAGTTGCCAGGTTTCAGTTCCATCCAAATTTGCTCGCTACCAGCGATCCAACTTGCCGTATGTTACACTAGTTAGAAATAATTGGAATTTGAGTTGGACTTAATGTTGGTACCACCACGAAGTGACTATTCGTCCACTGAATCCAGAGTAAGTTGCACTTTAGAAATGTTGGTTTGTGAAAAGTGAGGAAAACCGGGGTGCTTACCATTTACACGAACCATCTGGTATTTATTTCCGGTATCGAAAATAAATTAACCCTAAATCTGATTTAATATCAGGGTGATAACCGATTCTTATGCGATATAGGAAATACACATTGTAATGGTAATCCCTTTGTCTTGTATTTTTTTTCTGTAGATTCTTGATGTATCTGCAGCGGATATCATTGCGGAAAAAGTAAAGAACTGTAAAATTCAGATCCTGGATAATTGCGGCCATGCCATCACGTTTGAGAGACCGTTTAAATCTGCAAAGTTGATTATACACTTCATCCATTCATTGCCAACTGTTGGATGAAAGCTGATTCAAATGCTACATAGAAAACTACATATGGAAGCTGTTGACATTTAAAGTATATCAGGAAGCAAGGCTGACTGAAGGCAATCAGATTTTTATTGACGAGGTACTCATCTCTGATAAACTTCACATATTTGAGGGTCCAGGTGCACAACTGAACAAAAGGTGAAGCCGAATTTCTACAATGTACTGTCCTGTAAAATTGCTTGGCGTAAGGCCCTTTTTTTCCTAATAAAATCCTCTTACTTCGGATATCGACTGGTTATCCCTCCCGTATTGCGCAGAACGTATGCGCGGTAGCAAAAGAAATCACCGTCCATAACAATAGTGATATTTACCACGCGGAAATCTGTTGTTCTTAAAACAAATATCTTTTGGAAGAAAACTTGGAAAGACAACAAAAGGAAAGGAAAAGGAGTAGTACGAAAAGTAGGTGAAAACAAAGGCGAAAAGGTTCCAGAATTAGATTTTTCAAGCATCTCTTGACGGTCAAGTTTTGAATTACGTCACGGCGTATGCTCACACAGGCTTTAACCGGTTATTTGACACGTGATCGATATAAACCAATCACAAACAGAATAATTTAGTGGTGAACGACTGTATAAGAGCTGATAGTCTGTGAATGATTAACTGATCGTCAAAATGCGAGAAATACAATATCCGTAGCCCAGTTTTCAATAAAACGTGATATTAGACTGCGATATGATCGATAAACTCTGCAGTCATCGCGAACATATAATGCATTATTATTTGTAATTTTCTTTAGTTTTCCTTTCTCGACTAAAAATTACCGTTTTTATTAGAACGATATTTTACCGCACATTTGACAGACGTCCACATCGATTCTTCCTTGCTTCTCCGTTGATTGTTGTTCACGTGGTATTAAAACTGTCCAATTAAAATCACCGGCGTTCAGCCAGGCGTTCGAATAATACGCTATAAACCTTGCAATTTGCTAAGTGCACATAATTTACATCTCAAAGCCAACCTTTAGTGTTCATACACTAACTCACTGAGGAAAACGATGAATGAAAATGGAAGGCAAACAGGTAAGAGAAATCGCGTACATGCACTCTTTTTATTTCAAAAGCAAGTGATCGCCGGAGTAAAAACAAAAGCTGAATTTCCCCACCGATTGACATTTACCAATATTTCTTTGCTGTACGACAACAAATACGGTTCTCACGAACGACACGATATTTTGAAAACACATTCTTCAATTATTCAAGACATTTTTTTTTCGGATGAAATATCATCTATATCGTTATGCCTACCAGGTTACAATAAAGGGTGTCGTAATCATGAACCCGCTATGAAAGGGACGATTTCACCTTCAAGGATTGAAACTTCCCCGCTGGTCTGTAAGATTCTATTGCGTGAAACAAACCGAGGTCATTTTGACTCTTGGGAGACGATCAATCAATAACGATAGAGCCGCAAAATTGGCTTAGCCAAACTGTCATAAATGTCTGTGGATTTTTCCAGCCGATTAACTGTACATGTCAATAAACTAATGAATAAAACCCTATAGTGACCTATAGTGTCATTTAAAAAAATCATCTGGCAACAGTGGTATTAATAACTTATGACTACTGACTCTTTGCGACTTCTTCTCTATTTCTTTTTTTCCTATCCTTCTCATCTGAAAGGATATAATCTCCGGGTTTTATAGTTGTTTCCCAATGTGAAAATATTAAAACTTTTAGCCAATTTGTTTTGGCCATCATGGATCTGGACTTTCCACAGAACCAAGCGATTTTGGGGTTACGCCATCAGTTTGCATTGTTACTTGTACCAAAATGTTTTCACAAATGCTTAACGTAGACTGCTTCAACATCTGTCCGAAAATGCCAAAATTAAATTGCGTGTGTTCCAAGTAAAGTGAACTACGATGACCGATAAATTTGAAGTGACCAACGTCATGTTAGTGACGGTTATTTACGCGAACATGACACAGAATACAATGGATGCTGTCCAACATTGAGAGGTACGTTTCAATTTATAGCAGGTGTTGCGTGTTAGATAAGGCCGAGAAAGTTTGGCATCATTCTTATGCCTCTCCTAGCCCGTCCTGTCTCGGTTTATTAAATATCTCATGGAAGGCCGTACATTCTCTCGTTAGACTGGAGTGACTGACCATGAACTGTCGTTTGCTTTCTTTAAAACATTTTAATCTGCAATGACTCTGTTTACAAAATACATGGGAAATTCTATCTCTAAAAACAGCAAAATAAAATCATGTTTACAATTGAACGCCAGAGACTCCAGGGGTACCATTTAAAATTTCTTGCTCCGTTTCAGGAGTGACTTCTGAAAACGGAGCAGGACGTCAACAGCTTGAAGCAGATACGTAACAGTTGCTGTGTCCAAAACGTCTTATCACGTGGAAAAGCGTAACTTTTAATTAGCGCGATAAATATTTTTCAATTTAGACAAAACTGGAAACCGTTCAAAAATGATGGAGACACCATTGATACTTAGATGTGCCGTATTGTACCACTGCTGTAAGTTGAAGTTTTGGCGTAAGCCTTCCACATCATTTTCGTGCGGCACTTTCACATTTTTTGTTCTGGTTTTAAGCCGCCGATCGAATTCTTAAGTTTGTCAAAATTTGATGACTATTTCAATTTAAAGCCATCATGATTGAAAAGTACTTTTCCAAGTTGCTGTGAAATTTGATTTCTCGTTTATTTTTGTCATTAATTTTGTGTTATGTGGATAAAATTCAAAATAGTGCGGATTATTAAAAAAAAAACGTTCCTGCTTTTTTTGACGATCGATCAGTTTCTTGGTTTTCACGTGACGTCATCAAAATTAGGAATTATCAATCCTTTTGAGATTTTAGTTTAGTTAGTTATTAGAACAGCTGAAGATTTAACTTTTTACAAATTTTCAGTTTGATAGGGTTTTTCGCAAAGCAAGGTTGAATTTCTAAGCTTTTGCGTGACACGATATTAAAACGGCGGCCAAGAATGCTGTCACGTGGGTTAAAAAAAGTGGCTTATCCGCTGAGATAAATCTGAACTGTCCTTGTATGAGAATAAGTACTCATATAGATGTTTATGAGCCCTCAGAAGACGACTACAGGCTTTTTGTAGCAAAACTCGATGACATATGTTTTTGTTAGCTTCCGGCCGCCATATTTGTGCCCCTCTGAGGGACGCAAACATGGCGTCTCCATACATAGCCTTATAGATTTGAGTAAAACATTTCTTTGAATATCTCCCTCACGAAAAATCGCACAGACCTGAATCTTTGCGAGACTGTCTGGATATTCATCTTCTTTTATCTCGTTGATTCTTGACTTTTTTTTTGAATGGTTTTGATGATGGTGTGACAGTGAAAACCGTTTGGGTAAAAATCTGCTTTTCTTTGTGTGGAGAATTAGCTAACAACCGTATACTCTGGGGATTAATTCAATCTCTAATTTAAATTGCATCGGAAGCACGAAAGATTTGTCCAGCGTATAATGGTTTAAGGAGAGGCGGATTAATGTTTTAAATCCTTGGCAAAACAAAACTATCATAATTCATAGGTATCATAGCATCGATAACGGCAACGATTGGATGGTGAACGCTGTGACAAAATTGCTCGTCTGTTTTCACTCAGGGATAACGGTTTCCGATTTCTTGTTTTCTACTTGTAACCCCTACTTAGCCTACAGAATTTTCGCATTTGATCGAGCAGTTTCAGCCGTAAACATACTTCTTGCTACCGATTACTTATGGTGGGTTAGAGAAACCGCTAGAAAATCAAGAGGAAGATCTAGCTTTCCACATAAGCTCTTCAATATGACTGTGAAGATCTTCCAACCCCAGTTGAGCTTTCATTGCGGTATACTGCATTACCAGAGGAAAATTAACAATTTAGCGTCCAGCGGCGAATCATTACATATCCTTGACAGCGATACGGGGTCGTTGAATAATATATATTCATGCTGAAAGGAAGAGAAAAAGAAAAGCTTTTTTCAATTAAGTCGGTTAGCTGACTTGTGGATTATTCACAAACTCCACAGCGAATCACAAGCCGAGATTTACGGGCCTTACCAGTCTTGGTAGGATGATGTTGAAAAAAAATTCTCCCGGCCCCTGAAACGTGAAATTTTTAGTGCAAACAACTGATTTACAAGCTACAGAGCTGTGTGTTATCTTTATCATGTTGTGGTCTGATTTATCAAAAGAATGATCAAACTTGACACATAGGCAAAGCTAAAATTATTTCGTCTTCTAGAATATTCGCTTACTGTTTATCATTGTCAGTTTGTTTCTAGGCGTTTTATCAAGGCGGAAGCTAAATCTAAAGCGAGCAATATTGGTCTTAATATATTGGAGTTGTTTCGGGGATAAGTTCGAAATTTGAACAGAGCTGAAATCGTTTTAACGTTTTCAACTTAATAGTATACATGTAAGAGAATACCTATCTCCACCAGCATCAAAAGAAAACGATGTCACAAGTTATTGTAACTTATGGTCTAGAACAGTTGCAAATGAAATGACTGACATTTAAGTGAAATTCTGCGACCGTGTAAACAGATGCTATTGAGTAAAAGCAATATTTCATAGCTCGTAGTTTTATGTTAATAACTTGAAATTGCTTTTTCGTTATTCTTCTTAGTCGTGTTTGTAATACCTCCCCCCAAAACGTATCATTCAATTGCAGCGTTCCTTTAATATTTAACGAGCTAGCGTCTTTGGAAATGTACTTCTAAGCGCCGTAGTCTTCCGTCCAACACAGACTCCCTCTTAACTGAGCTTTGACGAAGAATCGTTCCTCTACGCGGAAATCATTTCGTTTTCTACTTGAAATTCAGTGTGACGTGGATGAGACAAAAGCGATGGTTAACGATGACTTCTCGCTGATGACCAGCAATCGTTCTTACTATCTGTAAATTCTGTAAATGCTGTAAGATTGATATTTTAATGGTTGTTAGGTCGACCATTCCGCGAACTTGCTCGGCGCAGTCCAACCAGAACCTGAACCAAATGCCCGAGAAAATCACTACGCTGTGGATGAAACAGGTTAGTGGAAAATTTCAGTGAGTTTTTTTCACAATTGAGATGGGAATTTCTAAAGAGCCGCCGAAACAAAAAAAGTTATTTATTCAAGTTACTTATGACTCAGGATAAACTTATCAGTTCCAGTGTACGGTAAGTTAAAATTGAATATCAACGGAAAGAGGAAGCGATAATCGAGGCAACGTCACTCTTTGAGGCTGACAAATGAAACATCGCCAATGAACTGCATTTTGTGCATCAGGCAAAGTTCTGCCAAGTCCGAAGGAAATCATGTCTTTCATCGCAGCGAGAAATGTTCCCTGCCCACACAAAAATGCGGTTTACCATGAAAATGACCTCAAACTAAGGATCAGGGAAAATTCATTGTTTGTTAGGCAAATGGTTTTATAGATCCGTAAAATGATACCTTAGTAACACGGAGTGGATAACCCTCTCCAGTGAATCTGGAGATAAATCAGGTGCGTTTTGAAAAAGGGACTATGCGCTATAAGTAAAGCCCGATGTACTTGGAAGGAGGGCGTTTGACTCAGTGATAAATTTAAAGATTATGCTTCGAACTTAAGATCCTTGAAATAGTGATTATTTTCAAGAATGGAGGTTACAAATCGCGCAAAAAAATTAAAAAAGAAAAAAAAAACAAAGCGTGTGGAGTAAAAAGTAACAGTACAATCCTTCACGATAAATTAAACTGAATGAGATACATACGTATGTGATTTGTTTAGAAAATGTATAGTTCAGTGTCGTGCTGGTACAAGCTCTCGCAATTAATGCAAGAACGCCAGAAAGAACATGTGTTTAGCAGTCTGTGACATTTGTCTAGCGACAGAAAAAACGGCCAAAGATCTCTGAGTTTTTGTCTCATGTGAGGATATTCAAAATGTCTGCTCTCCAAACTTTTCGCATTCAGTCCTTTCTTTTTTGTTCGTCCACTGAGACACTTAGACTTCTGGAATATTGGAAGTGGCTTTAGAATTCCTCATTTGTTTTAAAAGCAGTTTCAGTAAACAAAGGCTCTTTTTTTGTATTTTGACTTAAGAAATTTCTTTCAAAGGTTTCCCATTGAGCTTTCAAAGAAATCAGCATTTGATAACGTAGAAGAATGGTGAAAAAAGCTTTTTGAATATTGCATGATTTTCATTTTAATTTAACATTGTCTTGAAAAGAGTTCATTGGTTCATTTTTTTTTATATCAACAAACTCATTAGATTTCTTTTTAAACCGACATTTCCTCGTTCCAGCGAAAGAAAATGATTCCGCGACCACCAAATACGACCAACCGATTGAAGATGGCGTTTTACTCTCGCAGCGAGTTTTTTTTTAAATTCGTATTCCTATCAATTCGACTGTTTTATTTTTGTTTCAGATCTTTTTCATCATCTCCGTATTTGTAAAGGGCCTGATACACTGGGAAATGTTATGAGCAACTTGTGTCGCAACGCCATTGCGATACAAGTTGCACCGACGAAATCATCAGATTTCACAGTGTAACATACCTTACCACGGTCAAAATCATCGCGAGACAAGACTAGTTGCGGAAAACGTTGCAGAAAGTAGAGTCGAGTTCTACTTTTCGTGCAACTTTTCTCGCAACAATTTCACCCGTTGTAAGGAGTGTTACAATGCACCTGCCTTGTAATAGCGCTGCGGGAAACGTTGCGAGGCAAGTTGCATATCACATCGCCGCCGGCAGTGTAATGTAACAACGCCTTGAGGTTTTTTATGCTGCATGCTACTCGGACTTATTATTAATACTTTTGTTGCCAAGATAAGGCAGACAACACGTTCCTTGAAAACATTATTAACCGCTCGTCTCTCGTAACATAACATGAATCTTCAAAAGGACGGTTTCAGTACGTATAAAAACATAGAGCTGGGTTCCTATAAGTATGTACGAACAAGAGACTAAGGTCATTGGCCTTACTCGCGCTCCATTTATTGATTGTTCGGTAAACAAAGTTTTAGCCGGAAAATATTTGATCATTTTTCATGTAGACGCCACTGCGAAATCTTTATTTCCCACAAAACAACTTGATTCGTCCTGCTTGTGCATTAGTTTCAAAATCGATCGTATTATTAACAAAAATCAGCGAAAATTTTCGCCTTTCAAACGATCTAACCTCAGTCTCACACTTATCACTAGACTTGCCCCAAGTCGACTTTTTTCATTTCTCGTTCTACGCGCCAACTCAAATTGACCAGAAACGGACTTGAAAACAAGCCTTAACTTACCACGTCCATGACATGATGGAAACCCAACACCTGCCATGTACTGCTCCAATACACACCACGTGGGAGACGCATTGACTACAGTTTAATAACAGAATACTTTACAGTGGCTCAATACCTGGTAGCCAGCTGTAAGGGTCTCACGGCACCCTCGAGTCAGAGGCACAAACTTAAACCCATAGCTTGTCGGCATGGGTTTTGTTGTTATGGTGTCCAGAATATGGCGATATTTTACCATGACCAAGCTCGCAAAATAGTAAGCAACCGAAAGCTGCTTTCTCTCTTTCTCTGGCCAAAAAAACCCCTAGAAATTCATCAACATAACTAAAAGCAGTTCTTGATAATTTTTTGAAAGACGTTAGTGGTCGCAAATCGACTCTCGCCGTGATGTTTGAGTACTCACAATACACAATGTGTCTGACGAACAAGTTGAGTCAAAAACGGTACAACAGCCATGTTAAAAGATCTAAAACGAAGACAAACAAACAAACCGAACACAAAGCTCTAGACAAAACTTACCTATCAGCCAAGATCAAATCAGTACCAAAGGTGAAATAGTTGAAAAGATGTAGAAACTTAACAAGTACATATCACAGAAAAGCTCTTGTTCATCAGAAAGTAAAATGAGGTGGTGTTGAAAAAAGCGTCGAAAAAAAGGAAATACATACATACATACATACATACATACATACATACATACATACATAAACTATATTTTCTCTCGAATTTCAGTGTATCTTGCAAGAGCTAATATCTTCGAGAAAACATAAAGGGAAAGTATTATATATATATCTATACAAAACAACTAAAATACACAGTATTTACAAATATATATGAAAGCGACTACACAAAGATACGGCCCTGGATTTCCCTCTTAAAATCCGTAAATGCACTCATACGGATAGAGTCAGGCAGTGTATTCCATAGGTTAGATGAGAAGTAAGAAAACGAATTAAGGCCATAACTAGTTGTTCTAGGTTTTCTAAGTGACAGTATGTTATTACCGCAAAGATTATAAGAAGAGGACCAAAGTGAAAACATATCTTTCATATCAGCCGGAAAATGAGTAAAAAACAGGCTCTTATATAATAATATAAGAATTTCTGAACGCGCTTATTGCATAAGGAATTAGTGTTGACCCTAGTGAGAAGGCTATCATGGAGACAAGTAATGAATCAGAATAAAACAAGGTGACCCAAAAAACTGCTAAGCACCGTGCCGGGCTGTATGATTCATCAGTGGAGGTAATTAACGAACTCCATAAAACTGTTATTATTCCGGTCACGTTTGTATCTCAGCCGAACACCATCAGTTGTTGTCAAGTTGAAAGAAAAAGCACCGGTTCGTTCGAATTGCTAATTTTCTAAGAGATGAAGGGAAACAAAATTTCTGACTAAGAAATGTCATTCGACTATCTGTCTTGAATAGCAAAACAATTGACATCACGGAAGAGCAATGAAAGACATTTAAGGGGAAACGCAGACTTCTTTGTTAACGATCAACAGATGACAAGGTTCTTCCTCTTAATGAATTGACCACAGGTTCTCAATGCTTATAAGAGCCACTTAAGCCCTCTTTCCTCAGACCAATAAGTACACGTTTTTTATTTTAATTGTCGCAAACTCAGGCATACGTGAAATCTCTGCGCAGAATAATGTTGCATTATTAATGTCAGGTCTACTTAATGTTTTAACTGTACCTGCATTGTTATTCTTATCACGTTTCTTTTGCCTACAATCTAACCATCTTGATGCTTCAACAACGAAACTTGACAGGAAGCCATGTAGTCTTTCACAAGGTATTCTTTATTCGACATATTTCTTTGTTGTTTGTCAGATATCTATAACAGCGTTCCTTGATAGTTAGGACTAGTTAGTTGGTCAAAATATTATGTGAAATTAGCTATCTAACAAGATACCACAATTTCAATAATTCATACCCTAAATAACATTATACTGAGCTTTTGTGACCGTGAAAGTTTTTTTTTTCAAAGGAGACTGAAGTAACCCTGGGTTCGTTGCGAAAGAAAAAGCAGTGAAACGCAAGAGCACTTTTGGGTAAACCGATTAATAAAAATTTACCGATATCACACGATGAACTGATTTAGTTTTTCGGTTGGTGGATTTTCCTTATGAATACGCTCAAATGCTGTATACAACAGCTAGATCAATCAAGCAAATTGCAGCCTTGAAATATATTCCAAGTAAAATTCACCGATGCCCTCTCCAGAACAGACTTAGTAATGTCGCTATGTCATGGGGGAGAGGGAAGGGGGGAGGGGGGGAGGGGGGAGGGGGAAGGGGTGGCTGATAATCTTTGTTAGTTTCTTACCACTAGTAATTTATTTTCACTTTTGGCATTGACTGCAGTAATGTTTCCTCGTTATTCTATGTTTTTACATGAATTTGTTTTACTCGTTTATCTCGATAAGGATAAGTGGATAGTGTCACAGTCACCAAGCAACTCAGTTGACTTTGCTAGAACAGAAGACACTCACGTAAGGTATCGGCGATAACAACGATTTTAAACTGTTCATTTAAAAGTAGTACTCCAGGCTGGCTATCACGCAAAGCCAAATCTAAGCAACCACTGCATCACTTTACATAACTTATGTGCCATTTGTTTTTCACTTGAAATGATATTAAAAAGGAAACTTGCAAAACGTCTTCCTAGCTTTTATCATATGACCCGTACGGCCCCGCGCGCGCTTTCATTGCAAAACTATTGAGAAAAACCCCGTATGAGGGCCGCACGCGATGGCGCGAGCAGGGCCGGAAAAAGCCGCCCGGCCCTGCTAGGATCGCGTACGGCTCTTCGCGAGATGCGAACTGAAGCGCGGTGGTCATATGATAAATTGTTTATTGACTGAGTTTGGTCGGGCCGGACGGGAAAATGTTTGGCCCTCGGTCATGGCGCATGGACCTCGCTGCGCTCAGTCCGTACGCCATGACCTCGGGCCAAATATTTTCTCGTCCGGCCCTCCGACTGAGTCAATAAGTACATAATCCGATCCATGGACAGTGCCTGACCCAATCAAGAAAAGGTCGACGTCTGCCGTGTGCCCCTTTGGATTTGCTTGAATTTTCCAACTTGAGTACCAATTTCGAGGGTCACGCAACAGACAATAAAGCGGGACTCCGATTTAAGTAGGCCCGCCCCGCTTTTCACACCCCACAGAAGTGTTGTGAGACGGGACCTAAGGTTTATCCTGCTTATCCGAGAAGACTAGAAAGTCGAACCATTTGCAGATGTCATTACAAAGGCGGGCGATTTCTCCTTAGTTGATTACAGAGCGTTGATCGTGCCGGGGAATTGCGTCCATGTTTGATTTTGCCTTTTATACCACGGGAAACTCGTGTTCTCAAACGTGAGTTACTTGAAGCTTTATTTTAGCACCAATATGCAATTTATTGTAATGGAAACCGGGCTGTTACTGATAGTTGGTTAAACTTACAGAGCAGGCAATGTAGGTAGCTATTTGCCTTTACCGGAAAACGGCGTAAGAAAATCCCCAAACAATCAATATTCTTTTCGTACAGCTGAGCAGAGTAAAATTGAATTTTAAATATTCAGCATAAGTGGGTAACTTAAAATTGTAAAAGGAAGGAAACTGACAAACTAAAAAAAATAACGGAATATTCCATATTTGGCTAATGAAATAGTTCAGTTGTTTTGAGGAGATATAACAAAACAATGAAGATCAGCAGGTGATTGCAAAGCAAGCACATCAAAGACTCCTGTTTATGCATAATCTTTTGCTAATCGCCATGATGCATACGATGTATATTCATTATAGATACTACGAAATTAATTACATCCTTGCTGCTAATAATAAGCGCAGGACATTTGGCTCAAGTTAGGTACCGTTTCTCTTTTCCATTGCGCTGAAATGCCGACCAATTTCCCACGTGTTTCTACAAGTGCGACCATTTCAGCTTCAACGATATTCTGGTCAGAGGGCTAGTCCCTAAAGATCACCAGCACTTGACTCGGTATCGGCTTGTCACCGGTCAAGTCACGAATTGCCTTGAAGACAAACAAACCAGACAGCTTTGAAAACTGAGGTACGGTTTCAATTTTTATGGTTTCTGAACTGAACCCTAAAGCTTAGTACCGGTTGATCTGTCAAGAGTTGAGTTTGAGTTCACTTTCGGGATGCGAGGGAGTAGTATAAAATAGAAGAACGGCGTCAGCTAATGATTTCGCGTCTGTGAAAAGAACGATCACTTACTGAGCAAAAATAAATCAGGGCCGTCTCCGTAAGTTAAATTAGCGTCCTCTTTTAGGTGATTTGTCATCGAAAAAGCAAGCTTTAAGGGATTTTAATCCGGAAATTTGTCTTCCTCTTTACTTCCTCAAAAATTTGTAAATTAATGATTTAATGATACTCGCGGCTGACCAAATGAATATTCAGTTGACTCGAGGCGATTCTAGCAGTGTTCAAGGGAAATTTATTTGTTAAAAGGGTTAAAGAATCGAAAATCAAATGGAACATTCCATATTTGATGGTCATCAAGAATTCAACGATTTTCTTTTTTGAAGCACCATGCAAACTTTCGCAATTAATGTTGAAGAATCGGGAAGGTTTCAATTGATATTTCAACTCGTACTTTAGAAGAGAAATTAAAGAATAATTTGCGGTTTGTCATAAAGGCTTCCAAACAAACACTATTATTCGTAAGGCAAATAAGCAAGTTGTTCAAATCTCCGACTCGATCAGTCATTGTTTTGCAAAATTTTCAGCCAAGAGTCTAGTTTTTGTTCTTTAAAAAGATCATAGGATTTGAAACAAGGGAGTAGAGTGCTGTGCGGCAAAATAATATCGACCTTTAGATTGACGTACGAGTTTTCCGTACTGAGCACGCGCATTAGGTTTCGAGGTCGACATTTTTCCAAGTGCGCGTGCTCAGAACGGAGAACTCGTACTCCAATCTAATTGTCCCTAATGCTAAAATGGGGCCGGAGAAAAGTAAATGCGGTACATGCATGCAAGGAATGATTAAGACATGATTCATTCGCGGATATTAATGTTGGGTGTTTTTCCTCAAATAAAGATTGTATCTCTCTGATAAAAAAAAATCATAATAATAAAAAAATAAAAATAAATAAAAAAATCCGAAATTTTCCTTTTCCTGCTATAAGGGATAAGCAAAAGGACGTTTGGTTAACGAAGTTAAAACAAAAACAAAAACAAAAACTACAACAAAAAACAATCCACAAGTTTTTTAGTTTTACATCTTTAAAAGTAAGCAGTCTTCGACTGGTGCACTTGGCGAAAAGCCACGAACGTCTGATCTGTTTACGTAACATCACAGAGGATAGCTTAAACCAGACAAATTTGCGATCAAAAATCAAACAATGCTATGCTGTGCATCAGCGTTGCGAAGTAACCGAAATCTCTGCAATACATGTAAGCAGAAGCCATCGCTGTTGTCTTTCGCGCACCTTGGTCTTAAACAAAATATTATAGTCTCCCAGGGACCGAGAGTTGCATTCTACGAGGATAACTGTCATGTTTTGCCCATGGCCATGAAATTATTTCTTGCACTGGACTGGATTCAGAGTGAAGAAAGAAAGGACCGTGGAGAGCTGTTGTCTTCGTGACCAATATCACTATAGTTTTATGCGTTTCTGTTCCCTTTAACGAAAAATTGACGCTCAAAAGATGTACGCTTTTTGCGAAAAGAGTTCTTCATGGTGCCTATGAAAGCGTGATATTGCTGGCCAGGTCGAAAGGATGGCTTACTCCACCGTGATGTGTGGTGTCAGATATCGTGATGTGACAATTCTGACAACTGAATTAATAACATTTAAGTGCATCTGAGCGACATGTCAAAACAATGAAAATCTTGATTTGCATTTGAAAGAAATAATGTTTGTTTCGTTGGACTAAACCACGGCCTAAGATAGTTCTACAGCAGGACCCAGTAGTTCGAAGGGTAGATAGCGCCATCCACTGGATGAATCACTATCCGCTGGATAACTAAATCGGTTTTGATAGTGCTTATCCAGCGGATAGCGCTATTCACCTTTCAAACAACTGGGGCCAGAACCATAAAAGCACAGGACGCCCAAGGACCTGATATTTTGCGAAGACATCATGACTTGTTGGAACGACAAATGGTGGTATTGCACACCTAACTTTTACACTTTCCTTTATAAGTTGCCATTATGTCCTAAGAGCATTAATGTAAATGTCTAAGCACAGGAGCACATCATCTGGGGGTTCAATTTAGTCACACCTGTGCCAGAGCTATCTTCCGACAGAATTTGAGTCAATTCTTGCCACGAAAATGAAAGTTTCGGTTCACAGAGTTCACATTAGCAGTGTGACACAGTAGGATAACTCCTTCGAAAGTCTGTTTTCTAGAGAAAAACATCACTATAAAAAAAAAACTTAGCAAAACGCCACGACTTGATATGGTATTTGAGGCACCGGGCTGTAACTTCAAGAATCAGCGTGCCCTCTTTTTTTGTTCTATCAAACCTCCTCGGCAAAAAAGCTTCGAACTCTTTGATTCGACTTCAAACGTCATTCGCACATGTTTAAACAGAACTGTTACAACGACAATTGTATTCAGCAATTCACGAACCGTTGCCAAAATGTCCACCCACACACAGCCTCCCCTCAGGGCGATGTCTGCCTGACTCGTTACACGTAATGATGCACACACGTTCCACCCTGTAGTAATCCACTTACAAATTTCCGTGTCGTAACTGCTAGCTGCCCAAACGTTTATTTCAGTTGCCCTGTCTGATGGAACCGCTCACTGAAAACGTGTTAAAAGCATATGACTCACGATCAAAGGAAGCTCAACGTTGCTCAACATTTGCCGACTCAGTGTTCCCGGCAAAAATGTCGAACCGGCGATGCTTCGACTTGTTGGAATTCTAACGAAAGATCTAATGTTTCCATTTGCCAAGGTTACAAACACACAACACGCTTAATGTTTTCCAGGCTTTTCCTATCAACGCGCATTAACAAATGACGGTCGATGGCTAAGCATACATCATTGTGGTACATGCCGAAGGGTACTAAACACAAAACAAAAAAGTCGCCCACTCTAGCTTCTCGAGATCATACGTAGCATACCGCTTTCGTGCATTCACAACTCATTGGCACCCAGCTCTGGCGCTTACCATTTATTTTGTTCTCTATTTAGTTTAGAGTTCCCCGCAATACACTCTGTTTGCCTCCCAAAATTTCGTGTTAGCAATTGTCTTGAAATGCTCTTGGGATTATGAAGCGTTGCCAAGTTAGTTAATGCAAAATTGATTTGGGGGGGGGGGGGGTGGAGTGTGTTGTAGGAAATTCCAAAAAAGTGAATGATATAGCCCCAACATTACAATAAAAAGTCCCTTTTCATTGAACAATAAAACCCATGTCGCACGTCAGCTGTCGACGGCAGAGTGCAGTGATGGGCAAATAATGCATGATGAATTGCCCAATGAGGGCGTAGTTAACACGTTATCAAGGCGCCAGCACGTCTAGACGTCTAAGAGCTGTTGTGGGGCGTGTTCAACAGTGTATCGTGGGATAAACTCTCTCGACGGTCTATTTACGCGATTGAGCGCAATACACTGCTTTGCATTCAGAAAAAGGTATCTGGTATTGTTAAATTTCTTTGAATCATTTGCTATAATTTGTAGAAATTGGTAGTCCTGCTCCTCACTATGGATACAAACTGAGCGGTGTGTTAGACAGTAGACTCAGTAGACCTAATAGCCAAAAGTAGTACAGAACACTGAGCCGAGAGACTGTCGAGGTCTTGGGCATAGATCTATACTTTAGTACTTCCTTTGTAAATTATGCTTCACTTTAGACACACAGTTATAAATGCGACCCGACAACGTGACGTTGACTGTGTGCTCTTAACACAAGAAAAACAACCCGAGAGAACAACAGCCACATTGAAAACCTATTTACAATTTCTTCCTGCAGCGACGGATCTATATGGGGTCGAGAAAAATGGTAATTGTTTACCTTACGTTTCGAAAAATATTTTTGTCCCAGTCACAAATTCTTCTCTCTTGCAGTGTGTTGTGTTTTGTCCAGTTGTGGTATACTTTTTGGTTTCGAAAACATTCGAACGTCAGTCGAGAAAAGGAATGTCTTCCAGTTTTAAAAACACAATTTATCCAAGTATTAAGGGCAAACTTTGGGACGAAATTTGCGATAAAGAGGTTAGGTTTCCTTGGTCACACTGAAAAGTAAAAAAGGCACTTCTCGAATATTTTTATGCATGGTGCTGAATAATCTTACGTATAATCATCCAAAGTTTAAATTTTGTATGCATTGGTTTGTGGTTTGATTCGACCGACGTCATTTCAGAGAGGCATCTCCACTGTGAAGTCTCAGGTATAAGTAGGGGCCAGTAGGTATGGGTATACATTCCGTTTGGTAAAAAGCGTTCTTCCGTCACCCATGAACTTAAACTGAATTGTCTGTTTCAAACTCTTCAAATGCTACTTAATTCAATGCCGTGATGCTCGAGTTTTCGGCACGGTAACAATGCAATGAAGGCAGTTCCGTTTGCCTACCTTATACTTCTCGTTAATTTTCTCAAATATCTTCAATTCGGCTCAAGCGCAAATAAGAAGCATAAAATCATTCATTGATGCTGCGCCGAGCAGAGCATGGACGACGAGAAAGCACCCTTATTTACAAACATTTTTTGCATAGCACCTGTTAATTTGCCGACCGCGAGCAGGTATTTCAATATTTGGACAAAGTGCGGGTTGTAAGTCTGGAAACTTTAGAAGGGTGCCAACTGCGATTTGGATTTTGCGCGGCCAATTTCTTCTCAAGGTTTGATAGCTCGTACAGTGGTTGTAAATTTTACCCCTATCTGGCATCTGACAAAAATGGATCGCATGAAAACCGTAAGATATTACTTCGATAGCGGCTCACAATGCAAATTTATGGCATTTTAACTGAATTATGCCTTTAATGGCAGCGTTTAAATTTTAACTTTTTCCTATTTGACTCTTTGCGTAAATGTTTCCTCAATTTTTGACTCACTCATTGTTTTCTTCGTTGCTGGTCTTATCAGGTGATGTTTTCGTGTTCGCTGCCTCCTTGTTCACCGACCAGAAAGCAATCTAAGATAGCTCGAGAAAGAGAAAGGAAGAAGTCTCTGCAGAAAGGCAAGGATCGGTACAATATTGTCAAAGGTCTGGCCGAAGGCGTGGACGGAATTTCCTTTGAGAGTCTACTGAAAAGACGACATTACCTTCGGGCGAGAAACAACTACCTCATTTTGGAGCCTTTTGATGATTCGGAAGACTATAGTGAGTAGAATTGAGTATATCAGATTTGTGACTGTTAGACCCTTTTTGACTGTACAACGAAAGTGTGTGTAGCGGCGCTCTTATTTCGTTTTTGTTGGCGTAATTTTATACCGCGGTGGGTACATGAATATAAATGTGGCACCGCATATTCACAGATGAATTTCATACTTGAGTGTTGACACCACTTACACGGTTATTGATTGTTTTTGCGCTTAAGTAATGTAGAGCAATTCAGAAAAGGGTTCGATGTATTGTCAAGTATAACGTACGGCGAATCGCCGGCAACATAGTTATAAATGATGTTTAACACTAAAACCCTAGCCTCGGATTTAAAACGCTGATTCACTCGGGTTTAAGTTCAGGATCTGGTATGGAGCACCGTGTTTGGTCCGGTTGCAGATTCTTGCAAGCACTTGAAGACAGAGCAGATAGACATGCATTTTCAAAACCAAAATCCTATTTGGAATCCAGCGGCCATTGTGTATACCCCAAGGGCTTCCAATTTTAACCGGTGCAGCTGCCAGCCACTCAAAAAATCCCTCTTTAATTGTTGACTCCACATCTTAACGTCAAGAGAACACCTGTTCTGCAAAAAGGACTCCCTGTTGTCACGCAAACTCACTGACTCGCTCAACATGCAGCTGTAGACTAAAGCGCGATATCGATGGAGTCGTTTGTAGTTTCCAATACATCCTAACGGTTACCAGTTTCTGTTTCGGAACGTTGCATAAGATGGAGAGCCCTTTTTTAGTTTAAATGTTGCATAGAAGTCATTTGTTCGTAGTCGTCGTAATCGTCTTCATCATCATCATCACCATCATCATCATCATAATCCGCATGATCATCATCGTCATCATCAACAACAACATTACAAGAACAACAACAACAACAGCAGCACCATCACCGTCGTCTTAATCGTCACTCCTATTAAAGCAGACCATTATTTAACGTTTTCCTATTTTGTTTCAGGAAAGGAAACCACTTTCCTTCCACTTCAAGATATGTGGTTTGACGGTTACTTCGCGTTCGAATCGATGTTGAATCCGGCATTTTACATTCGACGTTGTGGAGAGCAGCTATTGTTACAAAAGTACGAGAACTCGCACTTTTTCAAAGAGGACGCTAGCTTCAAGTTGACCAGGAAGCGTTGCATAGGTAAGCACGAAAGAAATTGATATCAAACATGCAGAAGTTCGATATTTTCTACGAAAAAATCCATGAACATAAAACTATGAGAGTAAGCTATTAAACCATTTATTAGGATTGTAATAATATCAACGACGACCCACGACCCACCGATTACTAAGCTCAGTTAGTAGAGCACCGGTCTACTGAATCAAAACAAATTCAGTTTGCTTGCTCATTACCTTCCAACCTATGTTACTCTATTATTTTTCAGCTACTGCAATCTGTTTACTTTAGCAGTGTTTTCGTGTATAAATTTTTGTAATTAAAGGAGCACTTTATGTAAATCTAATAATAACCAAGCATTCCCTGCATGCTGAAATTATTTTTGATGAAAAGTAAAAGGCACAGAATAATAAGCCTTAAGTTCTTACTTGCCAGCCGGATCTTATTGTCTTCCAGTAATAGTTTCCTCATCTCCACTGCCAAGTACAAATTTTTACTTTGTTACGTGGATAAGAGATATTTCATATTTTCACTAGTGAATCGAAATATGAAAAATTTACGTACTGTGTGTCCCGGGTGTGTGCGCGCGCTTGTTTTTCCTGCCTTCTGGTTTCTGATACTGGTCATTCAATTGTTTGGTTTTGGCCCGGGTCGCACTAAAGCGAATTTCTTAACTTAAAAATTTTTTGGGATAGACTTTTTGGAAAAATGATCTAGGTTCCAAATTTTGGAGTGGGTTGCATTCAGTTTAGCGAACTCTCTTTTCATTTCCAAACTCCAATTATTGACACAAACATCAATCATCAACCCATCTTTAAAGGGGCACTGTCATGCTAAATTTGCTGTTTTTAGGTGAAAACTGGGTAAAAATCTAATTTGGTGGTTTAGCTCGCACGTACAACATTCCAGACAACCCACTGACAAGATATGAAATATATATATGGCACAAAGGGCTATTCGTATTTAACTTTCAACAACTTTCTGAAGACACCGTCTACAAAACTTTAAAAAACTGGCCAGTTTTTTCAAGTTTCAATCCATTTCCATCCTCTCCATCCTTGGATGCAGACAACAAAGAATAGCTTCAGTGCACTTCAATGGTTATTGGAAATAAAAGTGCAGCATTATTTTTTGGTCTTCGTTGACGTAAAGACGTGTTTTACTGTTCTGAAGTTTGACGAAAATAGCGTGACACTGCCCCTTTAAGTAAATTGACTCGTTTGCCAAAATTTGGTCGCCTCCGTGGCAGCACTACTGCTTCTTTGAAGAATGGCGAAGTTTTGTCAATCCGGCAAAAATTGGAAAGTTTTTGAAACGTGGGGTCGCACTTATTAGACGGCCAATTTAGATAAACAATTTATTGCTCGGCGGCTTGAAGATACCCTCGTTCGTAAAATATTGTTATTGCCACACGATATGCGCGTCTGAGTTGCGTTTCTCTTTACTTCAGCTTGTGTAAAGGTAGGCTCTCGAGTGTGGGCCCGGGCCGAGAAAGGCTGTTTCCTGCGAGGTATCGTGACTCAAATGGATGAGGACATTCACATAAAGCTCGAGAATGGAAGAAAAGTAAGACACAAAAGATCACATCCAGAATGTGTAGCAGCAGACGCGATACCGCATGTTATGGAAGTTGAGATCGGCACCAGAGTGTTGGCCAAATGGTATAACCGCTTAGATACCTATTATCCTGGAACTGTTGTTGCAATTCGCCGAAGTTTCTTTGACATTAGATTCGACGATGGAGACAAAGGATGCAACGAGCTTAGGGAGTTAAGAATTCTTCGACAAAAGGACTTAGAAGAGGGTAAGTGTTGAATTTGACCACTTCGGTGCCCGGTGGCCTCTTTTTCGAGCTGTGTTTAATTAAAGTTGTGGATCGAATAGCATGCAGTACAGGCCTTCGCTGGCGTTATGATTGTGAGCTTATACGAGCAAAAAGTCCCATTTACTCCGGTTCCTATACGGCACCATGATGCCTTGCGATCTGAAAGTAGTTTTTAGGTCGCCACGTTGTTTACCAACAGTCACAGTTCATTGAGACCACTAGATTTTATGACGAAAAGTTTTGCCTCTTCCTTAGATTAAGTAGACTCAGATTGGGTAAATAATAGAGTGTGGCCGGGGGAGAGGGGTGGTGGGCATGGACGGAAGGCTTTAGAAATCCAAGATTACTGTCCAATAAACGATTTTTTTTATAAACAGCGTGCATTGTAGGATTTGTACGGCTACGTTCTCGGGACAGGACTTTCAATTATGACAGCAATCCTGCACTTGCACATCGGCAGTGATGGACGATGCCCTTTGCAGATTATTCAATTTGAATTACAATTGGAATTAGCAACTCTTATTTATGCTTGCGTTTTTCGTTTAGCTGGTGGAAAATCACTACCTCCGTGGTCATCTCTGGATGGAATTCCTCGAATAGGTGGACTGTGTATCGAGTATGGCGAGCTACTACCAACAAGTCCAAGCTTACTAAATAGGGAAATTAACGAAATTAACGATAAAATGACTATTGACTACGAAATCATGTCACCTCTCGGCTCACCTGTAGAAAGAATCTCTAGTCCCTCGGAGCACGCCGAGACGGCAGAACTTGTGGACACTGAACACCTAGAGAATCACACAATAACCAATTGCAACGATCAAAATCATGACGGTGACAACAATCACCAAGACGAGAGCGTCTTTGGTTTTGAGAACAATTATCAGTACCTCGCACCGGAGATTTCCAAAGGGCAACCGAGAAATCCAAGCCAGGTCAGCGGTAGCTCAACGGACAGTGGTTACCATGGTAACAATCATAATCGACAGCGGAAAACCGGTTTGTGGACGGTTGCCAATTGTGAGTGCATGCCTGCATGCGTTAGTTTTGCAAAGCAGAACGAGGCGAGCTGCGATTTCGCGTTAGGCTAGCTTAATCAAGTTTAGAATTTTGCTTTCTTTGCAGCCAGTGTGCAGGCGCGACCTTTTCCTTTCTTTGTCTCTGCTGAAGATTCAATTGGTATGGTCACCTTAGAAGCTTAATTATTGTGATTGATTATATGTACAAAGTAGTGATAACCATTTTAGCGCAAATTTGAGTCAAGCACAGCAAACCCTTTTCGATTGTATTCTTTGGTAGATAGGAGTTGGAAACAATGGAAACGAGTTGATTATGTGTTATGAAGTATTCACCGGTCGGATCAGACTTATTCCGATTCTGGTATTTTCCGGCCTATTTAAAATGCACGTGAAGCGAAAGGTTAAAATGCGTTCTATCTTTAATGTTTGTCTCCGCCATTTCTTTTCCTTTCTCTTGTTTTGCAAAGAAATTTCGTTCTTTTCATGTCACGCTCAGCAAGCCAGTACACTGTTTCTCCGAATTTCTGAGCTCGCTTTTCACAGTTCTTCATTCGCCCAAGCCACTTGCGTTGTGTAATCTCGATGTCTTACAATCCCATCCCCGCTTAGTGTAACTCTGGCTCTCCCTTTCTCTTTCTGTCTCCTGTATCCGTAGCTCAACACAACGTCTCCCGCTGTGGCAACACTAAGTCTCAGTTCCTCTCTCCCTTGAAATATCTCTCGCACCTGCACGTCCCAGGCCTTTCGGATATCTCGGATGTAGAACGAAACCTAAGCGAATTGAGTGTCAGTTCTAGTGTGGACAGTGGCTTTAAGGGCAGCGGTCAATCCTTCAGATTCCAGGCGCCTGGGTCGCCCGTCAGATGTAAGTGGGCTGAATCAGCATGAGTATGCACGAGTTCTGCACGTGACTTCGATGCAATCACACGCACTTCCGACATACAATTGCCGGCTTGCACGAAAGTTGCCTTGTAAAAACTTCACATTATAGCAAAACTTTTGCATGTGTCCGCCTCTGACGAGTCTTTTGCCGTGTCAGCTTTGACCGAATTTCTATTTCAGCATTATTTCAAACATAAATATTTCCATTTCAACTTGACTAACTGGCTTTCTTTCAACTCACTTTACTTTCGTTTGAGCGCAAGGTCAAAATACTCTTTTAGGGGGAACCAAAACTGATAAAATTCCCCTTTAGCACAAAGCCAATAGGCTTTTTTTTTTTTTAATTTCTCCCAGGCCCTGGCCGCGCGGTTCCGGTTTTCAAGGTGGAAGAGTACTCCTGGCAAAAAGAGCGGGAACATGAGACCGAGTTTGGAGTAAGAGAATCTAAAAGTGCTGCAGAGATAAACAGACAGCTCCCAAATGGACCCGTAGGTAGGTTCCACAATATGCACAACGAAAATCAGATGAGCCTCCAGACACCAAGGGATAGATGTAAAATCCCACCGTTATTAACCTACAATTAGGGACTTTAAGATTTACGACGGCAACGTTGGCGACAACGCTACTTAAACAATAGACTTCAATGAGCAGAACAATGGCTTTGCACGTGCGTTTGAAGTTTGGTACATTTCTTTCCTGTTGTCTGCCAATCTAAAACGCCAAATGACCGAATTTCAAGTTCTAAGGAAATGGAGAATTTTGATTGCATTTGAACACCGTTCCTCCCAATTCAGGTTCGGGATAGTTCGGATAAAGAACTGGAATAATCGCGAAAAAACTTTGCAAGACGTAAACGATTTTAAATGACGTTTTCATGGACGTCGCCGTCGTAGATCTTAAAGTCGCTATTCACTACGTCAGTTTTCAGGCTCAAAATTCAGAACCATCTTGGACGACAAAATAAACAATTACACACGAATGTATTTCACACACGTTTTCTCTCAAGGAATTTGTTCCAAGCATTTTCTAAAGGGAACCACAATACCCGCGGAGGATCGTGAAATAACTGGTGTGTTTTCCTTGGTATAAGTACAATTGAAGATTAAGTTAATATCATGCGTGTTCCAGAAGTTGTGCAGCGACGAGGGAAATTTCAACAACTTCTGAAGACATTAATCCTTAATTCTACAAGGAAACATGCAATTTTTGTCTATGACACAGAAGGCAAAATTTTCTGCAAACAAAAAACCGTATGCATATGAGCATCGCCGTCGCGTAAACCCGCTGACATGCTGCCATTAATATAAAGACACATGCACTCCTGGCTAAACGATAAATAATTTGTTCGTGTCGAGAAAAACGATATGCCCAGAATAAGAGTAAGCATAGCACAGTACATACAATTCACAAAAAGCATTTTTTTTTTCATAAACAAAGCTTAAAACAGTTGAACTTCATTTACCTGAGTTTGTGCTTGCTGCTGCTTGTAAATGTTGGCGGTCGATCAATGGCGGTCGTAAACAAAGTGACTCAACGAGCTTTGTAACGTTTTGAATCTAACAATATACTTTCCATAGTGAGCTTGAGTCTACTTTCCTTGCTATACACCGATTTTCCCGTCGTATTTTGATGAAATAACCCACTGAATAACTGCATTTGCGTGAAATTCCGAACTGTTGCAAAAATCATTTCAAGAAAGCGGGAAAAATTAGCGGGAAACCAACTCAATGCTGCCAACGCGAGGACCTCGTTAAGCCAACCAGGAGCTCAGCGCGCTCAGCCAATCAGGATCAAATAATTATGCCCTATTGAAAATGCCCTTCATAATACCCTTGATTAAAAAATCCCCTTGTATCAGCCAATAATCGGCAGCATTAAGTTATTTTGTCCTCTGTGTTAAAATGGTAAAATCGTACTTTGTTAATCAGGTTTCGCTTTATATTTAAGGCTTGGAAACAGTTATTTAGCTCTTCTCACCACTGAAGACAGTCACTGAACACGAAAGTACTCCGAAGACGAACTTTGCCGCCCTTTCATGCAGGGCTAGCTACCAACTAAAAGCCTCAGCTTCAAGATGTGGGTCTTGAAAGAAGCAACGCTTTCAACGTTAGTCCATGTAAGAACCCGTCAAATTCGTTAGCCTTTTTGAAGAAAGAACGACGTCATTACCGCCGCTGACTAAAGTCGTCAAAATCAGAGAGGACAAAAACAAGTCCTTAGTCAACTCTGAGAATGACTAGCGTCCACGAATATAATGGCTATAAATGATACACGGTGAAGTTAAATTTTGACGTAATGTATTTTTTCAAAAGATAGAACCTAAGGAAATGTATACACTACGCAGAGGTGTAAATACCGCAAGTGGCAAATGAAGTGATGAAGAATTCTTCAGTCTTAATGAATGGGTCAGTACGCAGGTATTACAACAGCCCACGTGATTGGCTTAGAAAACACTAGAAGCATTCAAAGAAACAACAGAAAGAATGAACCCTAACCCTAAAAACAACAGAGCTGCGTCCTAACCAGATCCAATGAAACAGCTGCGTGGTATCTGGAATGAATAGCCTTTTCACGGTAAGTTATGAAAAGAGGCTGGGGTGGATAACATGCAAACGTTTTCCCGCCATTTGGAATTTTATCCACCCCAGACTGGTTTCATAACTTATCATGGGGGTCTGGGAGGAATGCGGGAAAGGTCTATTGTGCTGGTGTTTAAGCATTACATATCGAAACATATGAAGCGTCTCTGAACTCTTTCAAGACCATTTAGCAGCGCAAAGAATTTGATTTTTGTTAGCTTAGCAGAGGGCTGATAGAAACTTTCAGATTTGACTACAAGCACGAGATGAGTACAAGTACGAGTTCCAGTTGAAGACTAGTCGCGTCCACTGAAGGGGATTAGTCAGCAAGTGATTGTGAGTCTAAAGTACGTGAAGTGGAGAGCAGGATTGGGACAGCGGTGAGAGCGCTCGCTTCCACCGATGCGTCCTGGGTACGATTCCCGGTTTCGGCGGCATGACGTCGGTTGAATTCGTTAGTTTTCTATTCTGCTGCAACAGGTTTTTCTCCGGGTTATAAGATTTTTCCCGCTCACCGACACTTGGTTTGGTTTGATTTGATTGCAGTCTCCCCACAAGTAGAGCACTTGCGCTCGGCTTTGGAAGCTCAAGAACAAAATTATCGCTATAAAACTCTCTCTCGTACAAAAAATTCCCGCATTTGTAGTCGGATCGAAAGGTTGGTAATATGTTTAATGACTGCGCGCTTGAGATTGACGGCACTGATCGAGACAATCAAGCAAGACATTCATTACGGTTGCGACGGCAATAATTATGCCAGCAAAATAGCTGATCTAGCCATTCAGATCGAGATGTACAATAACTCAGTTTAATTTAAAATGAAAATTTTTCATCCGGCCCAAGTTGTTCGAAGGGTGGATAGCGCTATCTGCTGTATAAATCACTATCCACTGGATAACTTGATTGGTTTTACGAGCCTCTATCCGCTGGATAGCGATTTAGCCGGTGGATAGTTTTATCCACCTGCAACCGAGATCTGGTGGATAGCGTTATATAGGTTTTGAACAACCAAGGCCAGTTGATGAAAACAGTAGCAGTTTGTTGGCTAAGAATTGCATAATTTGCGTAAGAACAGCACTTTGCAAAGTGATGTTTTTTTTAAAATTAAATCAAGAGAAATAAAGGGGAAAGAGAGGGCGTCCCCCATACATGCCCTTTTCTATAGGTAATATGTATTAAGTTATTTTTAGATCGGCTCTCACGCTGTACACATCCCAAGGGGATTAGTCAACAGCCAATCATATGGAAGGAATGTGTTCTCTGAGCGTGAGCTATCCACGCGGAACACATTCTCGCCATATGATTGGCTGTTGCCTAATCCCCTTGGGATCTGTACAGCGTGGGAGTCGATCTAAAAATAACTTAAGACATATTACCTATGGAAAACGGCATGTGTGGGGGATGCCTTCTCTTTCCCCTTTATTTTCTCTTGAGTAAATTAATTCAAAAGTTAGGACTGAAAGTAGGAGGCAACAAGGGGATGGACTGTGCTTGTGTAAATAACGCTAATTTTTTTTCCACTGAAAATAATTCCTTTACCCTCTTAACTCAGTCCGGTTTCATTCACCGGGAATTCGGAATGAAAGAACCCCATTGATTATCACTGAAATAATTGTATCTTCTGTTGATTTATAAAACACCCTACGTGTCAAAATAACCACATTAAAACAAATCGTTATAGTTACGATTGCGTTTTTTCTTTTCGTTATGGGTACAGAATTTCCCAGCCAAGGCGTCGCCGGAAAAAAAAAAACGGTAACTGTTGCTGGTGACGCAGCCACCGATTTCCGCTTCGTAAACAGTCAATTGAAATGGCTACAACCGTTTACGAAACGGAGAACTTCTATGGCCCAGCCTCTTCGTCCTCAGTCCCCATTTCCTCAAATTAAGATTCGTATAGACTTTCCTTCGTGTCGGTTTTCTTAGATATTCATGTCATTTTTTGCGAGGGATAAAAGAACTCCATTTGATATTTCAGAGCCCAAGACTGAAAGATTCTGCTCTCCGACTGCAATCTTTTAACTCCTTGTTTTACTTGTTCCTGCACTCTTCTCTCCTGACTCACACATTCCCGCTGCCAGGAGTCTGGGTCCCAGTAAAACAGAGGAACAGAGCCCAATCTTTTTAAAACAGAAAAAACGATAAACATCTTTAACAACAAACAAAGATAAACATCTTGAAAGGAAAATTAACGATAAAAATACTACATGACGTTTCGACGACCTCATGTCATTATTGTCGAATGTGGAGAAATTAACATAACTGTTATCATATATACAGAAAAGGTGTATGTGTGAGTTACAAGAATGTGAAAATTGAAATAATAGCCCAGGACTGTTCACACAGAGTTTCGCACGAATAGAGTCACTTTGGGTATTGAGCTTAGCGCCAAACTCTTTGGGCGAACAGTCTTGGGCTATTATTTCATTATTCACATTCTTGTAACTCACTCACTCACACACACACACACACACACACACCTTTTCTGTATATAAAATGACAGTTATGTTAATACTTCCACATTCGACAATGATGACATGAAGTCGTCGAAACGTCATGCAGTATTTTTATCGTTAATTTCCCTTTCAAATTGTTTATCAAAATCAATCCTTATCAAAAATAAACAATAGCAAAACATTGCAAAAGTGTGCACGCGCGTGTGGGTGACACCCTCTCATATCGAGATAGAAATGCTCAAAGTCCACTTCACGACTTTGCACCCAGGGTTGTCTTGAAAAATACTATTCAGTCTTAACTTCTTGATCTGAAAATTATGTAACAAACCTGTGACATGGGTTTTCCAGCTCCATCCCAAATATTCTGATTTGAGCACAAACGTGTCGTGCGAGATCAAGGGTGTAAAATCTAGCAGAAATAGGAAACCCCTTCCTAGAAGAAACAACGAAAGTAATCGATTAAAAACAAACAAATCCTGAATGTTTTTAAATAATTGCCCTGTCAAAATCTTAGTCCGACATATTGTATCATTTTCCGTGAAAATCCAAATAACATTTTCGTAAAAAACTGTAATAACTAAGGCGAGAGGTTTCAATAAAGTTTACCGAGACAGGAATTTTCAGAATTTTCTTCTTGCTTTGGAGTTTCCCTGGTATTTCGAAATCCTTTCCTCTGAGAATAGGCGAAACATCCCCAAACCAGGGGATTATCAAACAGAAACTGAAGAAAAAGAAGAAAAAACCAGGGATTTGACTACCTGTTTATTACCTGGCGTATTTGGTTCCACGGTTGTCCGACTCTTGTCTGACCAGATGATAACTTTCGTTTGTTACTTGCAGTACTTTTGTGTTTTCGAGGTTCCTGGCTAAACCCTGGTAAAGCTTCGAAAGCGTGCAATTCCTACACAGCAATCCCCCAGGCGCCAGTAGAATCACATAGTCTAAATCTTCAAAAGAATGCAAGGTAAGCTGCCAATTGTTTCTAATTAAAGACTTGAATCCAGTCAGTGAAAGCACTCGGACTGTGGTTTTACCCCCGACATCTTTTTGAAAACCGAGCGTCGGCGCCGAGTTCAACCGAAAGACGCAATCCGACGAATCAATCAGTGAGCCCGCGTTGCTACTCAGCAGCATTCCCGAGGAACTCACCAGTGCGCATGTGTTACATTTAAGAAATAACTCGAAAGGCGTGTCGGGATTCGTGGCCAGTACGAAGGAGTATTGTTTTTTTCCCACTGCGTCGTCCCTTTTGCTTCCTGTATTTGCAGCCGATAGCGTTTTCATCGGGAGATTTTCCGATGTCGGTGCACCAACGGTGAACATTACGATAATGATGAATAAGATGGCTAAGGTGCCAACAGCAGCCGCTTTCTTTAATTTTCCAATCGATGCCTGGTGATACTGGACGTTGAGAAATCTATAATAAAAATGGTGGCGATTAAAACAAAAACATGAATTCATTGGGGGTAGTCCATGAATTTGCATGCGGTTGTTCCGGGTTCAAATCTCGCTCTGGTCCCGAATTCAACTCCACCACGCTTTGTAAATAACCAACTGGTTGTCACCTTCCAGTTGGGTTTCATAACATTATTTGGATTGTTACTCTCTATACACGGCCCCACAAGCTTGAAGCTCTAAATATCACCGTGTATAATTAAAGGTTATTTACTAGTTTACTTTACTGTTTCTTAGTCAATAATTGTCAATGAGTTTTTAAAACGTTTCAGCCACTTTTATCTACGTCACCAGTCAATCAATCAGTCAGTCAGTAAATTAGTCAGTCAGTCAGTCAGTCGGTCAGTCGGTCGGTCGTTCGTTCGTTCGTTCGTTCGTTCGCTCGCTCGTTCGTTCGTTCGCTCGGTCGTTCCTTTCAGTCCGTCAGCTCACCAGCCAGTGTTTCAAGTTCCACGTACCTCCGAACGTCCATAGTCGAGCTTTGTCCGTGATCTAGCTGGCGTCTGCCAACGAGGAACTCATCTAACATGTCTTCATCTGCCACGCCAGCTGTAAACGTGATGAGCATGAGTTTTGAGCCACTGAGAGCGAGTATGCAGATTAATGAGCTACGAAGTGTGAGTATCGCACGTTGCACCGCGGATGAAACATTAAATAACTGCATTGGTCACCGTAGCTTTCCTTGTAAAAACCCAACATTATCAGGCCTGAGCTGTTTTCGGTTATCTTAACACTTTTTAAGTTCAACATTTTGCGCCATTTCTCAAAAAGCTGGGAAAGAAATAACGATTCACTGCGTTTGAGTTTAATTTAATCACTAATGAAGAAACTTCTCTTCAAACCCTTTCGTCCAGCAATTTTTGGGGCGGAACAGCTGTCCTTTAAATCACTTGTAAACTCGCACATACATAATGGTTCATTAGGTTAAAAATTTCCGGCAACGTATTATATTCAGAAGCTATCTGAAGGAACAAACTCCCTGGGGCGATGTACAACAAGTATGTTTTGAGTCGTTTTAACCACTTCGAATACAATTCCTACACAGCAGAAAGCTGCATGGCTATATTAAAAGGATTTCCGGATTTGAGACTGCCAGGCCATTTTTAGAGGGGGGAATGAAAAATGCAGAATTTATTCCAACGTATTATATTCTGTAGATGATGTGAAGTATATATGAAATAATTCATATGTGAACTGCGGTTGTAGATGAAAGTGAAGAATGATCATCGCAGTTAATTTTCCAATTTAAGCAATTGGAAAGGAGAAGCCGGAAAAAAATCAGGGCTTCAACGGGATTCGAACCCGTGACCTCCGCGATACCGGTGCGATGCTCTACCAACTGAGCTATGAAGCCACACATTGGGAGCAAGGTCAACTCACTAAATTGACCTCGCTCCCAATGTGTCACGGGTTCGAATCCCGTTGAAGCCCTGATTTTTTTCAGGCTTCTCCTTTCCAATTGCTTAAATTGGAAAATTAACTGCGATGATCATTCTTCACTTTCATATTCTGTAGAGTCAATCAAATTCTCGTAGCACGTTCTAAAAAAAGCTAGAATTTAGACGAAGGAATTAACATTTTGAGCAGGAAAATGGAAAACGGTCGTAAATGGTAACCCGGCTACTGAGCATTTTGTATAACCATTGCAATGGGCAAACATCAAACAACAAATATTTGACGGTTTATATTGCTTCTTTGTCTCGTTGTAACTCACCATGTCCTGGTATTGATTCCAAAATACCTCTTACGGGTCATAACAAAACCAAGAAACAGTTGTTCTCACAGATTACAAGTATCTTTAACAGCAAACGGGCCCCGCGGCAAAATGGGAACAATCAGCTTCAATTAAGAATTTTCTTTACAACTCAGTTTTCGGTTGATGCCAGAACATAAAATGAGTGATTCTTCCCTTATGACTAAAATACACTGAACTTATTCAAATAAAATCAAATGAGGAAATACGATAGAGTCAATTTAACCTTAAAAAAATAACTCCCCACACAAACCTTTTAGCCATGCTGTGAAACGAGAATCTGATTAAGGTGCAAATTAAAATACTTTTGCCTCAGGTTACAACAGAGTAAGATTTGAACAACTAAGGTCCAAGGAGTTTATCTTTCTTTTTTTGCTTAACAGATAAAAGCATAACAAAAATTCAAATCTATCAGGTCGGAATTAATTTTAAAGACCAACAGCCTTTTGGCACCGGAGGTTAAAGATTATATATTTTCAAGAGAATAGAAAATTCGGATCGAATAAGGAATTGAAATACTAGGACATTTCGTAGCATTTAGTTTAATCTACCCATGACGTCCGTTTACAAGTTTATCAGACATGAAGCAATAGTGTTCACTCTCTACAAGAGATTAATAGCTCAGATAACGACCGAATTGTGATAAGAACAGAGAGAGAAGACCGAATTAAGATCGCTGGGAACATGAAAAAGGAAAAAAACTTGCTGTCATATAAAAGACAAAACCCACTCTTTTGAAGATTAATATTGAGAGAAAAGAAGCTAAAATTTGAATTCACTCGAGAACAAGACGAAATAAAAGGAAACGAAATTCCCCAATAAAGGGAAAAAAGCAACTAAAATAGATGAAAATAATTTTTAGAGGTTCTTAATTGCAGTATTAGTTTCCTGACTTCGTTGTGAATAAGATAAACTCTGAATAAGGGAATAGCCGGATTTTAAAAATAGACTATTTTGACAAGCTGACGTTATATTTTTTGCGTTTGTCGTGTGATGTCCCTTATACCGCTTCGTTTATACCAATATTTTTATTGCAATCGCCCTCCCCAAGAATGTTTTGACTCAGAAGATTAAAGTACGTGCGTTAAAAAAGTCGATCAGCGCATGTGATGTACATGTATGACAGAGCCATAGACTGGCGGCCACCGCAATCCAATTGTTTCCAACTCTTTTATCAAATATATTTTTTCAAACACTCGCTGGCTTTCCTTACCGTAATAAAGCGGAAAATCTGACGGCATCGGGGCACCGACAGTTCGTGATCACTTCGCCTCTAAAAACCACGGAGCAGGCTGAAAAACAACGCCTGATAGAAAGGAAAAGACATTGACTGCCTCTTCAAATTTGCATTTTGCAACGAATGTGGAGGTGTGAGAACAATTCGAGATTAATATAGCTTTACTTGCGGAAACTGATTTGACAAAATTCTCCTAATTGCCATAACAAATACAAGAGCTGCACTTTTATACGTGGTCAGTACACCTGCCTCGTGCTACGGGATTCGACCCAATGTTATCGAAGGATATCTGAAGAAATTAAACCTAACCTTGTGAACCCGGCTACAATACGGTCAACTGGTGAAACTCAAATACTATTTTGGTTACCGACGCTAAGAAAACCATTCACGTTTCAATTCTCTTTTGTTTTCCGGCAGATGTGGTATTGTCATGTTTGATAAATTTGCCACTTTTACGAATCGGAATATTAAAGACAGTTTCATCCGGCGTTCATTGACGTAAAGAATCAAGGTCTGCGCATCCGGGTAATTTAATTGTCATCCGGGCTTTAGTAAGCGCACGCACAGGACTGAAGGGGATGAAAGCGCATGTTCTGATGGTTTAGCATCAGAGAACCTCAGGACACTTTCTGGCGTTTACACGATGTAGTATTACCTACCCTAAGCCCAAGCACTGATTTGAAAACGGTTTGCTTTCGGTTGTGACACTTACTTCAAGTAATTTCAATTTCATGTAACTTCTTGGAGCTCCAAAGGCCACTTCCGAGCTAAGTTCAATTCAGTCTCTTTTTCGAGGCGAGTCCAAGTTCGAAATTGTTGTCATGGTAATTAGCAATGACTCGCTTTGAAAAAGAAGCTGAAATGAACGCGGAAATGGCCCATTCAATTCTATGGAATTCCCTGGCAACCATGGAGTTTGATAGGCCACGTTCGTGGAGTTCTTAGAATTTTGATCCAGAGCAGTGAGGCCCGGTGAAGTTTCATGCTTCCGGCGATTTCCCAAGAGTATAAGAGTTCAATTGAATACCATGAAGTACTATAAAGAAACGTAGGAATACGCCATGCCCTTAAGGTGATGTTACACGAGCCGATTTTTAAAGCCGATTTTTAACACAACATTGTTGCGCTAAGAGGTGTCTCGTGTGACGTGGCGCACAGGGCGATTTTTAACGCAACATTTTGTTGCTGCAACATGTTGCAGGTTTTTGAAAGCGATTAAAAAAGATGCAACATTGTTGTCGAATTTTGTTGGCGTTGGTGCGTGTAACACCCCCGCCACTGACTTTTAACGCAACATCGTCCCAGAATGCACCACGGAGAACCGAAACTCATTGTCGGCCATATTTGTTGCCCGGGATTTGTCGAGCAGGAGCCTGGATTCAAATGTTGCCAGCAATGTTTCGTTAAAAATCGTCTCGTGTAACATACCGTTGCCGCAACAAAGTTGCGTTAAAAGTTGTCTCGTGTAACATGGATTAAAAATCGACATTAAAAATCGGCGTTAAAAATCGGCTCGTGTAACATCACCTTTAGTCTTCGAAACTATGATCATATTGTTATGAAAGATGTTACTCATCGTGGTCCGTAATGGTAGTTAATAGTTTGTCTCTCGATTGATCGTCTCCATCGTGACGTCATCAAATTCTAATCAAAATCGCAAGGTTTTCTGAATTTATATCTGCAGCACCTTGAAGGTAATCTCGAACTGAATCTTTTTACAAGTTTCCAGTGTCGTAGCATCTTTCGTTTTCAAAATACGGCATTTTCAATTTCCGAATTTTCACCTTGCGTGACAACTAGATAGCGGCTGTCTGGTTGCATAAAAAGGCTTTTCTTATAATTTTCAACAATTTAAATGTTTCAAGTATTAGACGATTGTGTTTATGCGTATGTATACCAGCTCACGAGTGAGAAGAAAGGGCTTTCATTGCGAAGTGAATTCCAGATGTTTTCGTTGATTTCCGGCGGTCATATTTGTGTACAACATGTGTACACAAAGATGGCGCCGCCATACAAAGCTCTTATAAGTTGTGTGCAACGTTTCGGCCAAATAACTAAAAAATGGTGTACCACACAGACTTGAGACTTTGACAAGTTGTTTATGTACTTCTCTTTTATAACATCTAATTTTCCTTTTTTTCGTTTCATGAACGGTTAAGAATTTATTTTTTTTGTGGCGTGACACTGAAAACGATCTATTGTGTCCCAATAGGATCAAGGCATTCACGATCCTATTAGGGTCGTATTTTGTGGAACCTATATGCTACAAGATCTTTCTTTCTGAGTTTACCTCAGAGATCGAGTTTAACTTTCCTTCGCCTTTCTTTTCATTCCACTGTTTCTTAAACTTCTCATTAAAGTGCGGGCTGACGTGCAAGCTCTCAAAACATCGCCGCTGTCGCATTTTTTAACGACTGAAGAAAAAATGACTCTAATCAACTCCGCTGAATCATTTCATAATTACTCTTCATGTTTAATATTTGTTTCATAATTTTACATTTAAGCCAGGACTTCATATGTTTTATGAATCGCTTTTCTATCTGTCAGAATTCCGTCCCAGAACAGAACAGTGCCCAATAAATAATATATTATAGGAATCTTTTGCTAGATTAAATCTTTTTACGTAAAAACTTTGATATAATCATTTGGAAACTATTTACAAACGAAATCAAGGTTGTAATTTGGGGTGCCTGAGATAACAAATCACATCTCGCCAACATGATGTCACCTGTCGTATCGTACCGAAAGCTTATTAGAACGGGTCTTCTCACGACAAGAATAGTTGGGTTGGTCAGTTTACGTGAAGGCTGTCGCAAAATAGAACAAAAAGCTGGTAAACTATTCTCAACAAACAAAACAACGCTGTCGTTTATCGTCAAGTGCACTGACCTGTTCAGTTAACACTGAAGTGGTTGTTCGAAAACCTTTCCTTGTCGATGCCATTCTGTGCAATTTCTCGGTTAAAAGAGTCAGGTGTAAAGTGAGTTCACTTTCGATTGGTTGAACCACTCATGTCCAGAAATGCAAGTAATTAGATGTACGCTATGTTTTGATATGAAACACGAAGTGTCCCGTTAAGTCTAAGCGTCTGGTGCCTATTTCTAACAACAACGTTAGGGTTACTTCTAGGTTAAGGTAAATGCAACTGTTTATGTTTAGTTGAAAAGCACAGTTTGGGGGACACTTTGTGACGTTTATTACCTGTATTTCTACACACAGAGATGTTGAAGTTGAGAAGAAGCGCAAGGGGACACTTCGTGACGCTTATCAAGGTCGGAGTGCATCTGATTACTTTTATTTCTGGACATAATTATTTGCCTTTTGAGAGGCCATTTTATCAGCAGTGCGACACGAGCTTTGTTAGCTCAGGCTAAGCCACTAAATCGACCTATTCATAGCAATATCACATTCTAAACCTTAGTCCCAACAATCCCCTACAAAACCTACCATGTGCTAAATTGAACAGAGCTGTTTTCAGTTGAGCCTCGAAAAACCAAAACCACAGAAATTGCAGTAATTACAGAGGCAATCACGTTCTGAAGGAAATACACCCTCCAACCAATCATAGATCGAAGTAATTCACGAACTGCTTTCACTAGCCAATTAGAACGCAAAGCAAGTAGACGCGGCCGGCGCCAAGCGCGGGAAAATGAGTGGCGATAGTCGCAACTGGTTTTAGTTTGAGTCCGATTGGTTGAAAAGTTCGCGCAAGTTTTTTTTTATCCAGTCATGAAGCAACCAGAACAATTGCGTAATCACTCTCGACACTCAATTGAAAACCGCTCTAAAAGCATCATCGCAAATCCCACCCTTTATGACACAGCTGCAGTTTAAAATTAAAAAAACAGCTACTCCCTAAAAATTCGTGAATTTAGCGCTCAGTCCTACACTTGTCATTTCTCTAAGTACACAAACCAGCATAAATGGCTTGTGAGATCAACTGGATCAATAAGGCCGGATTCCTGTTAAAATTCAACTAATTTCCATAAATTCGTGTAATCTATGTGCAATAAACGTACATGCCAACTGTACAGTTTGTTTTCTCCACTACTTAAAATGTTTACAGTTACTGAAACTTGACCATTTTCAAATACCAATCCAAAATACTTAATTGCAGATCGGCAAAAAGCCTCGAAACGCTGTTCCTCGTTTAACTGGAGCCCCATTCCGTCAGCTCTTTATCCGTGGAGTTCTGCTTACATGTATAAGCCAGTCCCATAAATATGGAAACAGCCTAACGTGCAACTTCAGGACGAGCTAGACGTCCGTCTGCGGCCCTTACCTGCTTTTTTTTTTCTTTTTGTGTGGACGCAAACAGTTTGCGAACAACTGTTGCGCTCAGCAGAAAAGTATGGCAAAGTGGTCAGACGTCCAGACTGACGGCGTCGCAGATAAATAAGCAAACTTAAAATAAAACGGCACATCAATTTAACAGATGAAGAACGAAATACAAAGAAAATAGTGCACTTCTCAACACGGTAATCCTTGCTCGAAACTCTCACTTCGTAGAATTTGGATCATTTTAAAATGGCTAATCTGATTTAAATTTTACATTAAAATACTTAGCATTCAATTAATAAAATGTTGAAATTTGCAAACAGCAATTAAACTTAATAATTAGATGAAAGACGTAACCTTGATGTGGCAATAATAAATCATTTCCAATCCCTCTCCTCAATTGTAACCCTTTCACTCTCAAAAATGACTACTGTTCAAAACTGAAAAGCCTTACTTGTGGTGGCGGCTCAAACCAGTTTCAACTCGGTGAAGAGATGCTCTGAGTGGAACGGTGAACACTACCACAATGTGTCAAGTGACAGCAATGACATATACCATATCAAACACCAATTATTGCTAAGCAAGAAACGCTCATTATTGTGACCTAATAAGTTACCGTATCAACGTAAAAGCCCTGCAAAAACACCTTATGCTTTGGCTTTAGTAGCTCATCTCTCAAAAACTAACTCGTTTTCAATGCTGGAAGCTAATCAGCAGGCCAAGATGAATTCCTCTGCAAAGATTTAAAAAATTGTGTGGAGCAGATTCAGGGCCACCTTAAAAAAATAAATAAATAATAAGGTGGCTCTGAATCAGCTCCACAGAATTTGTTCAAACTTTGCAGAGAGTTTCATCTTGGCCTGCTGATCACTTTCCAGCAATAAATAATAACAATAATAATAATAAAAATAAATAGGATCACCGGGTTCATTTTTGGGATATTAGAAACTAAAGCCAAAATATAGGGTGTTTTTACAGCACTTTCCTGTTGCTATGGTAACTTATTACGTCGTAATAATGACCGCATCTTGTTCAGCAATAATTGGTGTTTCATATGGTACCATAAGATTGCTAACACATGATACACTGTTGCAGTGTCAATCCTAACGAGAGAGTTGAAACTGATTTGCGAAGTTATGCAAATTTGTTTTAACCATATGCACAGTAAAACTAACTACGATCACAAAAATTCGCAGCTGAACTCGCTTTTCAAAAAGCAGATGGAGTGAACCCTGAAATGGCCTATTGTACCAAAGGAACGTGCAGTTCTCCGTAGCTTTCATTTGAGGAATCCATTCACTGACGTGAATTTTACAACAACTATCTTGAAAAGCAGAATAACCATTATAAACTCAGGAAATTAAAACTATATGCTCAATACCTTCGTAAACACCGTCACACTACCATAAAGGATTCATCTTTGAAATTAAACTTAATGAACACGAATTTGGTAGCATTTTAGGGCTGGGTGTACTGAAGAGGGATAATTAATTGATTATTTGATTAATTAATTGCTCAATTAATGAATTAATTAATTAATTCACATATCTTGATCTAAAAAACTAATGAAATAACCTCTTGTCGTGATAACATTAATAATTCATAAAATCTCTTCTCTGTATTTGTCTACTGTATTATATTATTTAAAACTTAAAATCTGATAAGGCCTCTTTCATCTCTGCAATAAGCGCTCGATATTCGGAAGACCTTTCTTCGATGATTTCCTGCAATTTATCAATGTACTTATCCATGGAGTCAAACGTGAGTTTCACGCCAATGTCCGGCATCTGAACGTGGGACAGCGAGGCAATAAAGCGAGTCTGAACGACTGCGAGTTTGGTCTCCACGACACCAGTCCTGTGTCTGTAACAGAAACAACAGCACTCAGTCCAGAGCAGGTTTCAACTGAGTGTTGTAAACCCAAACCCAAAGCCAAACAAATAAGTTCAGAATAGAGTCACATATACTCGAGACAGATGCGTGTTTCTGGCGATAAGCGCGGGAAAGCACGTGCGACCAATACATAATTAGTTTTGGGTTTAATTTTCGTCTGATTGGTCGAGATTTTTTGGCCAATCAGCAAGCGTAGTAAGGCAACTCTAAACAAATTAGTTTCACCACTTGACTGAAAATCGCCCTACAAAAGAAATCGCAACGCAGTTACAAACGGATTATAACGTTCAATTCAAGGTGTTGAATATCTCGTCTAATTGGAGCTGCGTAAATCCGCCCCAGGTCTGAAAAGTGCACTTCCAGATTCCTCACCAATGCACTTCTTGCTTTCTATTTTGATGTGAAATTGAAGATGAAATGCCCACTTCCTGATGTTTTCATACACTGGAGCTGCAACAAAAGGTTGCAGTGACCACCCCGCTGCGTGGGACATTGGATTTGTGGGGGAGGGGGGGGGAGGGTCTTACCTGTCGCTCGCCGTTTCCTCCTTGCAGACGGTAAGCCTTTGTTCCAAGCGGTTAATTTCGGAATCTAGTTCCTTGTTTAATTTCTCGCACTCTTGGTTTGAAGACTGGAGAAGGTCGATCTCCTTATCCAAGGCACGGACCTTTTCGATTTCTTGTTGAGCTAACGTGGACAGAATACAGAGTCAAGACCAACGCAACATGTAGTAAAAAACGCAAATAACTCAGAAGATAAACTAGCTAGCTATCTTGCCTGTCTGATAAACTGTTTCCCTTCCTGTCGGCTGACCTGTAGCGATCTTCTTGACGGTGGCTTTTCCAAGCAAAGAAAAAGTTCGACGTGACTCACGCAAAACTTGTCCTCCTTGTAAACTGCGAACTACGAATGGAAAATACGTGCACGCACGCAGAAATGCTTTCTTCGGAAAAAAACCGTTTTCTTGTAAAACTCTGTGAAACAGACTCCGTCGATGCCGCTTCTCACCAATAACAGCTGCCACAGAAATTAATTTATAAGAGTAATGCTGTTCTAACTCACTGTTCTGTCTTTCTGTATTAATGGCCAAGTGAGAGGCGCTGTACACCTCAACCATACCCCACCCCCCAACACAATGCCGCAGAGAGCTTACTCGCAAGCTAGCCTTACCACCTCACCCCCCCCCCCACCCTCCAACCCCTCGAACGATCTTGCTTGCAGTCGAACCCTACCTTTGCCAGAACGGATTTTCACCAGTCGGACCTCAGGTTCCCTGGCATTCGCTTGCGCCAGTAACTTAGATTCCGCCTCCTGTCTCATAAGAACTTTTTTCTCCGAGGGAGAAACCAACGGGCAGCCAGACAAGCTGTGAATACAGAAGCGTGGCGTTATCGGAACAAAACACAGAACAAATTATGGACTCGTCAGAGTATGACCTGTTGGGCCAACAGGAAATTTGATTACCTTTTTTGAAACTTAGTTCAATTGACAGTACAACACCGAAAGAAGAAAATGACCAAAGAAAAAATCTCTTGGCATTTTCCCATTCTTTGCACACAGCTTCCTTGGATAATTAACTTCCCTTCTCGTCCTGTACTCTCACGGCTATGTAAACACAAACTAACCTTCTGTGCGTGCTAAATTGTCCACTGGAGTGGCCCGTGCCATCACACCCTGGCGTTGGGCACCTAAACAACAGAACAATCATGCATAAGTGACTAAATAACGTTCTTTGAATTCTCTTTCATCACTACCAATTACAACGGTTTTTAATCGAGACTCGTAAATTAAACCAAAGTATTCAGCCAATAGCGAATGACGGAAAAGCAAATGAACCAATCGACATTCAATGCAAATAAATGCGGCCGGTGCCAAGTGCGGGAAAAGGCGAGTAAAGAAGTGGCGATTAGTTCAGGCTTTGGTTACCTGAGAAAAGCGCGCGAGATTTTACCGCCAAGCGCTGAATGTAGTAATGCAAAGCCAAACTAGTCCCGTCAACTTACTTTCGGGACGCAACTAAAAAGCGCCTCAAACCCAAAGTGAGGATTAATTCCGACTAATGGAAAATGGTCGGCACAACTCTGATTAATGAAACAAAATTAATTTGTTCAACCATTTGCATGTGCATGTTGATACTTTGCCACTCACATAGGTCCAGGTTTCTCTGCCTGTGAACCACTGCCACCACCTGAGGAGACATAAGTCACGAGTGTTAAAAAGTATTACGAACTCTTACCGCCTACGACGGCCACGCCCACGAAAACGTCATGGCTATTGGGGAGGATGGTCTGGGTCTAAGACTTTTTTGATAATCACGTGTCGAATCGCGGAAAACGTAACGGACACAATGGTATATCTCTTTGCATGATAACTTAGAGACAAAACATCACTTCAATCAAGAGTTTCAAACAATTCCAACCTGCTTCAGCATTTTGAAGAGCAAGCTTCGGTGCCAAAGGACAACCTGACAAACTAAACAGAAATCGGAGCAGTTAATACAGAAAAAAAAAAAATCATCTCCCGCGAACTAAAATTGACCTATTTCATGTCCTTTTTTGAAACGTTTATTTAATTTATAAGTAACATACATTTATGCCAATGTTTTGGTATTTCGTAGTGTTCAAGAAAACAACGGTGAAGTAAGCTAGTTGATTTGGCGCAGCTTTCTTCGAAATCTGTTCCCTGTATCATGTCGTGAGGACACCACTAACTCAGACAAAGTTTTTTTCAAGTTTCAACGAGTTGCCCACCCTTCTTTCCCTTGTTGTCTCATATTGGACTGCTACAAAAGAAGCCTTATCGGCGTAAATACATCAAACAGCAAACTGAGGTGTTGAATTCAGAACAAGAGTAGCCTTTACATTAAAATTCTCGTTACTCCGTACGATATGAGCAAACACAACCCATGAGAACAGAGGAAATGATGACGCAAAGTGAAATTCCATGATAAGTAAATAAATTCTCTCAACTTGTTCAATAGGGAATATGTAGCAAAGGGCGAGGGGAATGTGAATGTTGATATATAGGGTCTTCAAAGGACTGATTTACCTTCTGTGTGAAGAGTACTTGCCAGTCACGTGGCCTGTTCCATCGCAGCCAACAGTGGGGCACCTATGATAACATGCAAACGCCAATCAGCTCGATGCTCTCAATTCACTTGCCACACAAGAAAACTACTCACTGCGTTCAACTAGCACATACATGTACCTAACTTCCTGGTGTTCCTGTTGCTGTATTTTAGCTGCAAGTGGGCACCCTGATAAACTGGAATTTAGAATATAACAGGAGTCAGTCAAAACGAAGACTAGCCTGTGTGGCTGGGACAGAACCTTGTCCAATCCTTCTTTAAAACTTCACGTTATCCTCCCTTCAAGTATCCGAGATATAGAGGATATTACATGGCCGCGCGGGGATACGAATTTCATCCGCTTCGAGTGCTGAAAGTATCTCTCACGAGTGAGCGAAGCGAACGAGTGAGAGATACTTTCAGCACGAGAAGATAAAATTCGTATCCCCAAGCGGACATGTAATGTTCTGTTTATTTTATAGATACTGATGAAATTCCTATATAAAACATAACTTTTTTAAATTCATTTTCGAAACAGCAAAATAGTGCAATTAAAGTGGTGACCTATCGGAAAATGCTTGTCACAAAAATGTTTTGAAACTCGGATATACAATTATAGAGGAGAAATAAAGAAAATAATACTTATATTCGACATTCTTCGTGGCGAACTGCACCGTCTTCGCACCTCGAAGCCATTTTGTGAATGAAATTTCAAAAGAACCGGCCGCGCGCCCGAGCGGGAAGCTCTCTTGTAATTGGCTAATCATGTTAGTAACCATGGCGACACCAATATCCTCACACGTGAGAGATAAAAATAGTATGTTCACTGCACGCGGTGAAGATATGATTTTTTAGTAAAAGGAAAAATCCTGGTATTTCATCAGTATCTAGAAAATAAATAAACCTCTCCAAGTTGTTGCATGCCATACAACCAGTGGTAAATCCACACAGGCAGTATTCTTTGGGTGCATACTTTCGGAACTATTCTGTTAACTGCTATTCCGGTTTAGGAATATACCTAAAGTATGCAAATACTGAAGAAGCTTATACCAGAGTCTGGACCTGAGTCGAGAATGATGGAAGATTTTTCCACAAGAACGCGCGCACACTGGGGGCCCGTTTCTCAAAAGTCCCGAAAAGAAAGTTTTCAAACTGGGATCCGCTTATTCTGGAGAGATGGTCTTTTAACGTGCTTTCAAGGCCAGAAAAAAACAAGATACTTGCAAAGTTTCAAGACTTGAAACGTTTCCCTTTCGAACATACAGAGGGATTTATGTCCCCCGAAAGAGGCCCGAAAAGTTCCGGGAGGGATAAACGGGCCCCAGTACAAGTGAAGTGGAGTCCCCGTAAAATGACAAAACAAGAAAGAGTTACAGGAAGTTTTCAAACCTACCTTCTGTGAGTTGCATATTGACCTGACACATGCCCACGGCCATCACAGTTTGGAGTTGGGCAACTAAAAACAATGGGCGGAAACAACATCAACGACGGACATCGATTTTGTTGTCTTTTAAATCAAAGGAGAGCGAAAGAGAAGAGTTGCTATTTACTACAAAATGCTCAGGGACTATCCTCAAGAAAGAAACAAATTAGAAGCAACCATAAATATTTATTTCAGCTAATTCAAGCCTTACCTTAAGAGTTCTTTGGGCTTTCCATCGGACCCTACAATAATGTAAAACAATTTTTACATCTTAATATAAGCTTAAATGTCTCTATTTTGGAGTAGAAGAAAAAACCCTAAATAGAGTTAATAACCAACCAACCTTTCCTCATATTGAGTGAAATTAAATGAAAACCAAAACATGTTCCAGTCCACACAACACAATGCGATTAACGAGTTGACGAGGGCGCAGCCCGAGTCAACTATCACGCATAGAAATCGAGACAAACAAGTAAATTATCTATATCCTCATCGCAGACACTTCGAAACACTTCGAAAACGAGACGAAGTGGCCGCCATTTTGACGAAAACCGCTACGCGCTATCTATCACAGATTAGTATAAATCTACTAGCGTTCTATCACGAATGCCGTTCTCTGATTGGCTACGCTGCTCGCTATCTATTCTGTGATAGATTAGCGAGTAGTGGTTTTCAACAAAATGGCGGCCACTTCGTCGCGTTTTCGAAGTGTTTCTAAGTGTCTGCGATGAAGATATAGATAATTTACTTGTTTAGTTTTGAACGACTAGTAGATTTATACTAAAACAATTAGATTATTCGCTCTCGATTTCTATGCGTGATAGTTGACTCGGGCTGCGCCCTCGTCAACTATCACGCGATAGAAATCTCGAGCTCATAATCTAATTCTTTAATAGATAGAGAGTAGCGTAGTCAATCAGAGAACGGCGTTCGTGATAGAACGCTAGTAGATTTATACTAAAACTCGATAGAAACACGGAAAATGTTTTCTATTTCTTAAACATAACTAAAGCAAAGCGCGCACTCTGATTGGTTAATTCAGCGTCTACTATTCGCCCATGAGTGTACGCTGCTGACGTGTGTGCTAATTTTCGCGCGCTTGTTTTCTCTTGTCATGTAAGACTACACGAACATTTTTTTGTGATGTAGCTCAATAAAAGGACTTCTGTAGTTCCAATGTCTCAATGTTATGCTATAAAACAAATGGTAAACGCCATAGCGTGCACTATTGAGTTATGGATGCACTTGGGAGGTTTGCTAAGCTCTCAAGAAGCTAGAGTCGCACTCGGCTATCGCCTCGTGCGACTCTTACGCTTCTTTCCTGCTTAGCAACTTCCCGCGTGCATCCTGCACGCTATGGCGTTTACCATTTGTTAAGTATTTCAATCCATTACCACGATACCAGACACACGGAGTAATGGATGGCAGTCTAAAAGGCTCTGAACAAAGAGCACTGGTGTGTGTTCAGCTAGACAAAAAAAACCCAGTATTTTCACATTTGCAAAACACTGCCAATTTGACCCCAAACCTGTCCTTACCAAATTCACGTTTCACAGGAGTTTTTGGGAGAGGCTTGTTTCTTGAAATTCGTGGACAACCAGAGAGCCGACGATGACTAGCAAAACGGCCATTAACATGACCGGAACCATCACAGCCCTCAGTTGGACAGCTAAATCAAAGGGAAAGAAATAAATAGGAGATTATACATACTGTCACAGTAGAACAGGGCTGAGTTCTCTGAAACGGTGTTAATGCTAAACCTGGATGAAACCATGACAACGTAACCCAACTGTGAAGAACTTGGCCTAACTCTTTACCGTTTTGTTCTTCATACTGCATTACAGTTCAGCCTGTTTTCACATTGCTAAGGACACAACCATAATAATACACAGTATAAAGATACACTGTATTTATTCGCCCATAAAGCAAGTGATTTTTTTCAAACATTTCCTCCAAATGCTGATGGAACGTTTGACAAGGGGTACAGCTTATAGGACGTGGAATGGATCAAGAAATCAGCCAAGTAAACTAAACTACTTTTATCCTTCATTTTACCACCTAAAACTCTTTCTTTGTTGAGTGTAAATACGACAATGCATGTCGCTCTACCCCCCCCCCCCCTGCAAAAAAAGTCCCTGGGTCCTATAACATAATAAGAATTGCACAATAAACATAACGCTTGCACAATGCATGATAGTTTGAGCTAATTTATTAGTGTCTAATAACCATAAATACATACCCAATGAAACTTGAAGAAGCTGTGGAGTAAAATCAAAGAACTCCATGAGAAAACTTGCAGATAGAATGGCAAAGTTTAATGATATTTGTGGTGCTACCGCAAATTCATAGGCATTTGTCCCCTCAGCATCCCACAATAGTTATTTAAGACAACAGAATTCCAAATGGCTGCTGTATCGGTAAAACATGCATTGCTGCTATAACAACATGAATAACAATCATCTTTTTCCTTGCCTTTCCTGCTTCCATAATCGGAATCATCAACATCATCTCTGAAGTCCTCCTCATCAGAGGAACTCTCATCCGAAGTATACTGCACCACTTCCTTAGATTCTAGGCAAATTTCATCCGAGCTCATTGCCTCATCATCCTCATCTTCATCATCTTCATAATCGTCATCACCTCTCTCATGAGGTTCTGGTTTGATAACTGGTTCACTGGAATCTTCAATGCAAGACAATAAGATTAAATTCAATAATCAAACATACGGCACTTTATTACCAGCTATTATTTACTTTCATTTAATTCTCAACCTTGGATGAAAAATGTCCAGCTTGAACTCATTGGCTCACTGGATCTCGGCTATCAGCCATTATTATATGGAAATGAGTGCACCAAATGTTGCTTTAGCTCCAAGTTTTTCAGCTAGAAGTCATCACATTTCATTGAAAAAAAATATATATATATGAAGGGAAGGTTGAGAATTCAATAAAACAATAACAATAATTTTATTAATATCCTATTTGCCCTTGTTGAATACCAGATTGGTCATGGCCAATTTGGCGCTACGCACCTTGTTGGCTAGTTACGACCTCGTATCTAACATGGGTTCATGGAATAATAGTAATTAATATAATAATAATAATTATTGCTAAGTAGTCCAGAACACCCTTCACCACCTCTAGTGGTAATGCAGGAAGACTTGGCTTGTGACTGTATCCTAGAAATTGGCTGTCATTGGTGCAGTTAACTACCAAGGGGCTACCTGACCTCAGGTGCCTACATGTATCTTCCATAGAGTGTGATGCAGTGCTAATTGTTAACAGTATTACATTTAATTATCTAGCAGTGTATCACGAGAGGAAAGAACAATGTTTAAGTAGCCTATACCTAGGTATTTCTTTGATGAAGACATTTCTTTGGACAATGAGGCAACATTGCCACTCATGACAGAATTAGCCACTGCGACAGCTGCGGTAGCTGTAATGACACTTGGCATGGAAAAGGGTGGAAGCACAGCAGGTGCCGACATTGAGGTGCAAGCCTCTGGTTGAGGTTCAGTTTTGATTTTTGGTGGTTTGGTTTTTGGGAATGTGAAATGAACTGGTCCATGTGCATCCTTGCTGTCAGAATCAAAGTTAAGTTCTTTTTTAGCTGAGCTGTCGTCAGTGCTGGAAGCAGAAGAAATCCCTGAATCGGATGACGTAGGGCTCTGCTGGGGAGAAGTCTTGTCTGTGAGAATGTACTTTGGTGCACACCCTGAAATAGAGCATAACCACTGCACATTAATGAAAGTGAACCACTAGCCTCAGACAATAGAAAGATTCAGCATCGCGTTTATGGCCAACGGCAAAGCAAACGGAAGGCTGCTGCTTGTCACAGAACTATGAAAATTCTCTTATTCTAGCCTATTTCCCTGTTTTTAGTACTTGCTTGACAGCTGTGGCCAACAGGCAAAATATAAGCTGAAATCAAATATATTTCATGAGTTTTTGGTAGAAATCAAATTTCAGCCTGACATTTACCGTTTGCCATGAACACAACGCTAAATCTCTCTAATGTTGTACAGTAAATGCACACATTAATATGTTAAGAGACCTTACAAGCCTTGCCACTTTTGTTGCATTTTTCTCAAGACAGTTTTCAGTTAACTACATGTACATACACTAGTGGTCAATTTTGCTGGTGATTTGAAAATAAACCCCAATTTTTTATTGCATGACAGTCACATTCATCCAATTACTGATTTCTCTTAAAAACCTTACTCACGAGATCTCAAATATCATATGTAAAATTCTGTAAAAGCTTTGTTTTTCTATAACTTTAGTTAATTGGCAATAAGCACACGTTTTAAATATTGCAGTCTGTTTTTTAGTGCCTATATATGGTGTCAATGTTGCATTTTAGTTAAGGTTGAGTGCAATCTCTTCATTTGTTGCTAATTAAGAAGTCCACAAGTGTCAACTTGCAAGGCCTTGCAAGGCAGAATGTGGCAAAAATCACCAGAAATACAAATCATTTGAGATCTGATAATAATATAGGATATTATTGTTTTTCTCATCCTGTTTCAACTGCTCACTGCAAGTGTTCACTACAAAAGAAATTGTCTGATAAAGTGCTGGTTAATTCAGCTCCAGTCACCATAGCATTGTTACAGTACTGTTTTGTAATGTACGGTGTAGGTCTGCCGACTGACCTTTCTTGTGTGGAGGTGTTGCCGGAGGACTTTTACACTGCCGAGTAACCGATTTCTGGGCATTTGCAAGGGGACATCCTGAAACACTGAAAGATACTGCAACTGTTAACAGACATAGATGGTGCAAGTGTTAGGTGAAGCAAGTGGCCCAAAGATGTGATGGCATTTGAGGAAATGCCATGAGTAAAATAGAACTGAAAGCCAAGGAAGTAACTTAGGGGCCTCGAAACTGTAACCTGACAGGATTTATCTCTTATAAAACACAGCAACTATTGTGATTATTACTGGCACTATTTGCAAACTAAATTAAAATCTTTTGAATAAACGTAGATTACAACAGTAGTAGTGCAAAAATTTATAATTTTGCACACCACATAACTTATAGCAAATTAGTGTAAACCTCAGAAAACTGTGAACATGTTGATTGACAGTTAGTCAGGCCCGGCCAGGGGGGTAGTGGGATACCAATATACCCGCTATTTTGCCCCCAAGATACCAATATACCTAAAAATCATATATATATATATATATATATATGAATCATACATATACCTAAAATTCAGGAAAAACTAAATACTTTATACCCGAATTTTGACCAAAAAAGACCATATACCTGAATTAAAACAGCCCGGGATACCGTATACCCAAAACCCCTGGCCGGGCCTGGTTAGTATTAGTTTCACAAGTTTCTAAAAGTTTACTGTATGCTCACAGCTACCTTCTGTGTGATGTATACATCCCAGTTCTGTGGCCTGTACCATCACAACCAGGGGTAGGACACCTAGCAAGGCGATGATAAATACTCGTGATGGGATTGCTGGAATTGACAGCATATTATAACAGAACCTGTTTTTGTGGCGTTTTCCACTAAATCACTGAGAAATGAAACCGAACTTGAACTTCGAACCAAACATACAACAGATCACCTAACAACTTGCGAAGGAACTAAGGAAAGCGCGACCGAAGAAAAAATACTGCTTTAACCTTGAAAACTACTGATCAGCAAGTGCCCTTTTTTCCCAAGACTTTCTGCGTTTTTGTCATTCCCCCGAACATTTCAAGTCAATCATATTCTATAAATATCGCAAATCCAGAACGTTCTTTTTGATGTCACGCAATCTTCTAGTAATCGTGTCATTACAAGAACTTTCTTCCAAACAGAACCCTACACAACTTTTCATATATTCAACATCAAATGAAGGACTGAAACACTTCAATGGAATGGATGAACAATAATTATCACTCAACGATATATAAGAAATATCATTTATCAGTTTATTGTGGGTGTGCATGTACAGTTTTAGAAACTTTCACAAAGACGCTTGTAAGTAAAATTATGATTAATCTTACCTTGCTCCATTCTCGTCTCCCGAAGATCTGCCTAATTATTCAACAAGAATACTGTTACATGTTTGTTGTACATTTATAATAACGTTAAGCTAATAGCTAGGACTTGGCAAAAAGTAAAATGAGCAGTACTATGCAAAGTTATTTTACGCCAATGTAAATTTTACCATCTTTGGGTTTGTCTACAGAAATCCTCCTAGGACATCCATACAGACTGAAATGAAAGAGGTTATAGCAGATTTACATAAGATGTAACCAGCAGTAGATTAATTGACAACGCTGAGAATAATATATCGGAAATTGATCCACAGTCAACATATTTCAAGATGATGTAGACAGATGATTAACTTCGCATAACTGGTGTCCCAGACTAGTGATAAGAATTATTTCCAATAAATTACAACTTTAACAATGTCTTGACATAACCCTTTGTGGCATAGGATTACAAATATAATATAAGAAGTATAAAAATGTGCAAACTAATATTTGATGATTTGTCAACTGTAGATAATATTACTAAAAGACAAAAACTCCTGTTGATATATTAAAATTCTACTTTACACTGATGGCCTGGAGATAATTTAACAAAGGAAAATGAAAGACGTCTTTATAGTTTTCTCTTCCCTGCCCTATGGGTCTCACTATCAAGCTGAGTTTTAATATTTTCAAATGAGTTTCAAAATTGCAAACATTCACACAGCTGTTCTCAATAACTGTCCATTCTATTTAACCTACATTTTACTTTTACGAAATGGTAGCCAATCTGTGCAATCTGATTCAAAAATTAAGGACCAAATGCATTTCCACTGTATTTGACAAAAGCTCCCTGCAAGTATATAAATAGATATACATGGTCTCCAAACCTTCTGTGAGAAGCAAACAATCCAGACTTGTGCCCCGAGCCATCACAACCAGGTGTTGGACATCTGTTTTCCACAATTTTTTAAAAAGCATCAATGAGAACACATTTAGAACACAAGATCAAGCAAATAATAAGAGATTATATTATCAAGAAAAATTTTGAACAGTGTTTAAAATTATGATCACCTTGATGAGTCAGGGCAGAAGTCAGAATCCTTGTCTGATGACAAAAAAAAACAACAACAACAACAACAAAACAAAACAAAAAACAAATCATCAAAAAATCCTTGCATGAAATTCTATTGATTTAGATATATCATTAAATTTTCTTTGCAGTTAAATGCAATTTAACTAGCAAGTTAACAACTTACAAGGAAAGCGGGCATTCAGCTGGGAAGCCAGTGGTCAAAGCACCGCATCATGGGGTTAAATTGTGGCTTCACTGTAGCGGGTTCAGCTTTAGTGCGCTCGTGCATTCACTAATTTTATTCTGCTTTTTCTGCTTTGTTTCTTAGTTCTTCTGCCCCCACCCCTCCCCTTTATCCCAGCTTTGACTGCTTATGCAAAGGGAGCAGGGACTGTGCAGTGGTGAGAGCATTTGCCTCCCACTAACATGGACCGGGTTTGAGTCCCAAAACCATACATGGGTTGAGTTCGTCACTGGTTTTCCACTCCACTCAACTGCAAGAGGTTTTCCTCTGGGTACTTCAGTTTACCCCTTTACTTAAAAACCAACCATCTGAAATTCCAATTTGATCTGGAGTGCAGTAAGCCTCTTCTGAAGGCGTTCTTGTGACCTCTTTGGTGCTCCATAGGTAAACAAATTACATTTACATTTTGAATTGTGACACGTGCCTTGATGACTATGCCCGAGAGCTCACAGCTCGGTTACAGGGATAATGCCAGCCATAGGACTGGAGCAAATTGTTATTGTCTAGGGGACAGCAGTCACACTGAGGCCCTGGGACTTTCCAGGCACCCAGCCTCCACTCAGCATAATTTGCAGCTGTCAATTTAAATTCAGTCAATGAGATAGGTAGTATTACAAGTTCATTACAAAATTTAAGCACTGGTACCTCCACTATCAGTTCTTCTTCTACTGGTTTTCTGTACATAGGGGCATCCATAGACACTGAGAACAAAACGCATTCATCTGAGCCTGAGCACCAAGGTAATTTATAATCCAAGCATCTATAATCTCACTGTTGTCTGGAATGAACTTTGACCATGTTACGTTGTTCTGCAAAAACGTGTGCACCCCAACTGATATCCCCAGGT
>BLFK01000271.1:126571-150244 GCA_014634185.1 Astreopora myriophthalma
CCCAACCACAAAAAAAAAAACGTCTAGAAAAACTTCAAGTTTAACTCCACAATTATCCCCTTATATTTTTGGGGTTCCACAACCCCCCTTCCCATTGGATTTTCAATAACTTTTCATGGGGTTGGTATAAGTATCATCAGAATTGAGGAGATGAATGTTGATTTGCACTGCACGGAAATTTGCAAATATCTCTCGTCCGCTAGTTAAAGTTAAAGTAATTTTTCGATAAATCTAAATATTAATTCAAATTTAATCATTTAAAATTGTAATTAGTCATGTTTCAACTGTGTTAACTGTGTAATTAATTAACTAATTAACTGATTTCTTATTTTGTATGTACTTTGGGATTTTAACAGGATTTTCTTTAATAATATGTGTTCAATAACAGAGACAGGACTTGTTTTAGAAAGGTGGCCCGCCTAGAATAGCTTCGCTAATTGCGGGTCGCCTAGGACTGTGATGATATTGTTATACTAATACAGTAATAAACATGTATGTATGTAGTCAACACTTCGTTACATTTTTGTCAGACATTTAGTGATTTTTACATTAACTGTCAATACCTGCGATGTGATGCAAATTTCCCATTGACGTGCCCTTTTCCATCGCATCCTGGCGTGGGACACCTATGGAATCAACAGTAATGATATAACGAATAAAAAATGTTGGTAGCTCAAACTATTAATCACTAAAAGAAGCTGAAAGTCAAGAGCTAACTTGTGCTAAACTTTTCTTGTCAAATTACCTTTAAGTTATTATTTTATTCACATTATATATATTCTTGATGATGTCTTTAGTCTGACAGTTGTCAAGTTGTTGATTTAGCTAGTACAGTATGTATTGTTCACTTTATAATAATCTATTCTTGTACATTGTAAATAAAAATTATTGTGGCCATTTTGATGACTTAACTACAACACAAAAATAATAACAAAGCAGTATATAATAAAAATTAATTAATTACTCTGTTAGCACAATGACACTGACCATATGTGGTACTCACCCAATAAGCTCCTGGATAGAGGCTAAAAGAAAACAAAGTACAGGCGCATGTAAGCAGTGAAGTTTTAAATAATACTGAAAAAAAAGTAATTTATAATAACAGTATTGAAAAAAAGTTATCATTCAGTAAACTGCATAGGAGTAACAGACATTTTTAATGATGGCTGCAGTACAGGATTTGATCTTCATAAAAATCCAAATCAAGCAAGAAGAAAACCACTTGCATTTCTTGAGTTTTAGGGTAACTTGACAAGTAACTTGAGTAATATTTAACAATTCTGTAATATCCATCAAGACTCACACCATAAAACTCCAAAACCATAAACTGTAGAAATATTTATGCAAAGTTTTTGTGTTGCAAGGAAAAATCCACTGATTTGTGAGAAAACAAACCACAAGCAGCAATGGTAAATTAGTTTGAAGTTTGCCTGCACGTCCTGAACTTTAGCACGATTCATCACCACACACTCAATATTCTGGAAATATTTCATCTGTTGAAGGCTGGGGCAGTAAACATGCAGTTTTCACAGTAATTATAGTAATTATGAGAATTAGAATTATTACTCTGATTCTTGATTTCTACAAAGCTTTACTTTTGGTTTTGACTGAGTGTTAATGAGTGAGTTGAATTTTTTTATTCATGCAAAATCAGAGTTCATCATGTCAAGTAAACACAAACATGAATCACACAAATCAGAGGAGGAAAGAGGACTTGGCAGAGGATCAAAAACAAGTCCCCAGGTGCACAGACCACAATGATTTTGGAATTTATAAAGAACAAGTCTTTTTCTTGAGGTCGCGCTGGTCCTTCCCTCACAAAATGATTTTGCTGAAGAGAATAATTCAACAAGTCTTACCAGCCATTCCAAGACCCCTACACTGCCTCTTAAGATCTCTGCCACCTGCAGAAGCTGGTCTGTCCTGATCGGACATGACAGCTTGCCTTGTTGCGTGAACCTTAAAGAGTGCACAAGACAAATTTACCATGATCATAATCAAGCATTACAAACTAATTTTAAATGTCTGGAACATTTCTGCAACTTGAAATCCTGCCAGGAAGTAATGGTTTGATTATCTGGCAGGTACTCTCTTCCAGGCATATCAAGAGAATGTGGTTTGTTTAACAACTACAGTGTTACTGATATATTTACTTTTGACCCAGGCTGAAAGCATAAATTATGAGGAAAAATGTTAAATATTATAAAATATACAAAAATATTTGGTAATAATTTATTCACCCTTCTCCTGTTGGGTTCCACCGGCAAATCGGGCTGTGCCTCTCTTTCTATGCATTCCTCCCTGCAGTACAACTTTTCTTCGTTGAGAAACTCTTCACTGTCTCCATCTTCTCCACAAGTGTGACAGCTAATTTCTGGGACTGTTTCAGTAGACTTTGCATCCAGACCTCTCACTGATTCATCAGGCCCTAAAGTCTTGGTGTCTTCTTGCATTTGATGCTTGGCTGCAATTTGGACCTCAGATGTTTTCATGCTCAAGCAAAGTTTTGGCATTTTTGGTGACCTTTCAAATTCCTGATAAGGAATAATTAGAGCAATAAGAACTATTAACTTGTAAAAGAAAACAGTTTATCACAATTAATGATGAAATAATGAAATATAAAAGAAAATGGAGAACAATGCACTCAAAGACTTTCAGTGGCTAAAATAAATATGCAAATGAGCTCAGAGAATAGAGCACAAGTTCTACGATTAAAAGCGCTATTTAAAGATTTCCATGCTTGAATTGAGGGCCAGCCAGTGGAAAATTATTCTTTTCCCAATTGGTTATGCTTGAGGATAACTTTTACATTTGTTGCTTCATTAATTTTGAAAAGTCGATTCATTTGATACCGGGAACTAAACGAAAGGAACAAAATGACTGTCATCTGCCTTAACTTCCTATCAAATGGAGATAAATTTGGATAGGAGGATTAAAAATTTGGGCAGTACGATCTCTCGTATTTAATTTTACAAGAGATAATACAGATTGACCAAAATTTTAAACTTCTTCAGCAAACAGCAATTCGCATTAAGAAAAAATAAACAGCTTGTTTCTAACTGCTATTTCCTTGCCATCTGCAAATAAATATCACTTTATACGAAATTCCGTTCATATACATTCTTATATCAAGTTTCCATTATTCGAAATCCAAGGCAAACGAAAAAAGTACATGAAATTTAAGTAACTGTGTATCGACCGTCCACTACTGAGGCTTTCTCGACCCGTGCGTGATACGTGCAGTAAAAAAAAACGAAATTGTTCATTGAAGGAGAATTGTTCATTCGCGAGGGGAAGTTTTATCAACTAGGAAACGCCACATCGGGATAATATTTTTTACAAATCTATATTTAGTCTGATTAGGGTGAAAGGGCACACGAAGCATGCAAACCAGCGTTACAAAAGAAATTAAAACACCAGAGTTCCAAGACTCGAGTTCCCAAACCCAGAAAGCTAGCAAAGAGACCATCTGCATGTCCATACCAATGAGACCCCAATTTTAACACTCGAAAAAAATTTCCTGTATTTTGCGAAACTCGAGTGATTAAGCCATTTTTCGCTGTTCTGGAGAAATTTTACAATTGGACAGATCTTAAAGCCACGATGTGCGAAAATTTTCTCAAAAGGCCTTTCATTGATCAAAATATTTCGATTCTTTCACAACAAACGAAACAACTGCTGATGTTTACTTAAGCTTATTCAAAATGTAAAGTTATAATCGCCGACGAGATGAAAAATCCCCACTGATTTTTCACCATCACAAACACAGAAGGAGCAATTTTGTGACAGAAAATTAAATCAATGAGGATAAGAAAATTTGCTAAGGAAGATAGCGCCATCGCGCGGAAACTTAAGTGTTCTGCGACGAAATAAACAATGGTCCAAGCAGTTCTTCGAGAATCTACAAGTATAAATTTACATATCGCTTTTGCTCGCGGGTATTGAAAAAATATATTTTATGAAACGTTCTTTTGACTACTTATCTGCCCTACTAGTTTACATGTTGACGCCGTTATTTAAACCTCTCAACTCGAGCAAAGTTTACTCCACGCGCAAAGTCACTCACTACAATTGCAGTGCAACGCAATACTTCTTCGGAAAAACTTTTCGGAACACAAGTTCGAATGAATGAAGGAAAAAAATATGCAAATTAGTTCGCGGTCTGCAAAAAGTTTGAAAACCATGACTTTGTCCCGAAAATTTCTCCAAGACCGAGAATACGGGGCTAAAGGTCCGAAAACGGCACGTGTTCCGCGTCAAATGCGTACATTAAATCTCCAGTTGAGAATTCTAGATAACGAAATATATATTTGCTCCAGCAAGTTCCGAATCTTCACGAAGACGGTACAAGCGATACTCATGCTTGTATCAAGTTTCAATATTTCGTGCAAAGCGAGAAATTTACTCCAAACTTTTCAACAACGGGAAGAGCAAGCTTACACCAACTAAGAGCTACTCGCTAAAAACAGTACGCCTGATCTAATGGTTTACTTACTAATTCGGGGGATGTTGAGTCCCTCTTGAAACCTGTGACAGCCGTTTCTTGTCCATCTTGCTGGAGTGCAAATTCCCTGCTGGCGTCAGGAGCTCGCCCAGCTTCCATTTCTTGTCCTCAGTGGCGAGAAATTTGCCCTTTGCCAGATCCTTGAAGATTCCTTAACCTTTTGTGGTAGCCCGTGTTAAAAGAAAAACAGTTGTTTTCAAATGAGCGAGCGGTCAGCTGAAGCGAAATTAAGTTTAACTAACAATTTGCGCGCGGCCTCAGAAAGCCGAAATCCTCACAAGTCAAAACATGAATGTTATACCACGGGAGAAAATATTTGAAGACTCCACCAAACACCGCCATACGTTAAGTCCCAAACAACGCGCTAACAAATCGCTAGGGTTCGCTGAAATTTAACTAAGATCGATCTGAAGACAAACAATTGAACAGAACGAAAATTATTTTAAAAACTTGCCCTCGGTGAGATGAATTTTATCAAGAACGCGCTTCACGTAGATATTTAATTCCTACAAAATTACCCTAAATGATGGCAGTCTGAGGCGCTTTCGTTCGAGCGGAAGGCAGTGGACTTTTGCGCTCTCGTTCCTCCAGCTGAAACTATTATCTGCACCAGCGAACAACAGCTTAACATTGACATGGATTTTCCAGCTATTTAAATACATCAACAGACTAAAAGAATAAATTTCAAACTGCTTGAACTCGACAAAGAATAACAACAACCTTAAATTTCTCACAAGTTCATGTTACCGCTATCGAGAAAAGTTGACGGTATTTGAGAGTTTTTTGGCGAAGCGATTCTTGATCAGGAAGCGAGAAGTTCCCTTTCGATTCTTCTCCCCTTTTTGGCCGTTCAAATGACATTTAATTTGCATACGAGAAAAGTTTTTTTGTCATCGCTCGAGAAGTCAAGCTACGTTGAAATGTTACCTGAGTGAGCAGTTGGCCGACGATCCCCGGAAAACTCTCTCGCTGAAAATCGAGCCCGTATTTCTTCCTCTGAGACTCGAACACAGATCGATGGCGATATCAAGGAGGAATCGCCCTCGATCACCAAGTTTTACGCCTTGTTTTTCCACTACTTTAAACCCATGTTCACAATTAATTCATTTGGTAAACTGTCTTGGGGAAAAGTTCTGAAACAAAACTTGCCCAAGATGCACCGCGTGAAAGAAAGCACCCTCGGGCTAATTTTGGATTAAATATTAATCGCTACGAAAAATGAAAACTGTTGACTTTTTCTTATCTCCAAAGCAGATCACAAATGAAATTCCCTCGAAAGGTCATTTTTTTTCCCTCTGCAGTGAGGCATGCATGGTATCCAGGGCATTGAAGTGGAGTGGTTTCAACGAGACGGCGAGCCTGTTTGAAAGCGAAATTTGCTCACTTTGAATTTTTAATTCGCGTTCGAACAATATACAAGTTGAAAACATTTGTCACAGATTGAAAATGTTTCGAAATTAGAGAGACAAATAAGAAACTTTTTTGGTTCCCCAATTATGTTCAACAGATAGCTTCAACACGTTTATGAGATAAAATGTGTTATGTATTATTAGTAGCATTATTCATGTTTGCCAAATTGGATTTCGCAACTTTCTGACAAACTCCCTCGAATTTCCATTCGAATAAAAATATTGCATTTGAATTTTAGATCAGCATAAGGAAAGCGCTTTAATAAAATCAGCAGTGCAAAGCAATTTACTTTGGTTTCGGGAAACATTATGCCCCACTTATCAAATTTTCAATCCACGGGGGTCTATACAGCACGAAAACATTTTTGAAACTTTGAAGCTTCACAAGATTTTTCTTAACTACTTGCTTCCCGTCATTTTAGAGTAAACATCATTAAACATGGCTTCATTTGATAAGAATGAGTTCTAAGCGAGCCCATATTTCACTTTTACAAACCGAACGTTTCATCGAACAGTGCGCTGGAAAGTTTTTGCAAAAATTTCAATTTTCCACGGAATGAAGTCAGGGTCAGACTTGTGTACATGAAAGTTTGGCTTCATTATTGATACACAATCCCGTTTAACCAGAAGAAGTTTAGCACATGCGTGATTGATCAAACTGAAAGGGAAAGTTGTAAAATCATTAAATCCGCTGACAAAAACAAAGATGAAAGAAAACAACTACAGTAAAAAGGCCTATAGGAAACTATCAGTGTCCCCATAGCGAAATATCATGTTGGCGAAAAATTTTGAACTGATCTCTGAATTCTTAGGCTATAGAAAAGCAATACCAGACGCCAAACACTAAAAACAGTTGGTAGCCACTTTCATACGAAAAAGTACGCTAAATAAAAACCTGAACTCAGATAAAGATTTGAAATGATCTTGCATTTGTTTGTTAATGGAAGGATCGTATAGAATTTTAAGCCGTAGGCAATTTTCAAATACTTTTTCCGGCGTTGGTGGAGATTTCCGTTTGTTTTCTACATAGAGCGCCAAATGAATTAAAAAAAAAAAAAAAAGAAAAGAAAAAGAAAGAAAGAAAAGAAAAGCTATTTGAAAGAAAAAAACTTCATCCACTCCTACGGCTGAAAACCTGTGTCGGCTACATGGAACTGCAAGGACAACTTCTGACAATATTGGCACCAAACTCAAAATGTAAATTCAGTTTGGTAACCAGTACATTTATGAAGCGACTACTGACAACTGATTTTCTTTGACTTGCGAAAGTGCCGATTTTAAAAGACTACTACAAATCGACAGAGAAACGACTTTAATAGTTAACTCGTGGCAATCCACGTCCCTCCGATCTGCTAAAATCTCATTTTACTTGTTTCCTATGGAAAATAAAAATGTGGTAGGTTCTGTAGGGGTGGAGGGGGGGGGGGACGTCCGCTGACGTTTTATGGAGAAACGTTAGACGTACAGCCAGTGAAAAGCGGAGAGAAAAACTGTTCGGTGCTTAGCTGCAGAGAGAAATTAAAGTTTAATGTTGAAGGCAGCTTTTCCATAAGCTAGCTTGTATGCTTTTACACGGCATACAGAGCGCCAACTCTTTGAAGTTGCGTCTAGAAAAGTTTGCATAAAGTGTCACTTATATTGAGCAGGTGCCGGCGGAATTTACTGAGAGGATTATAGTCGGCTGCCTCGGCATTTCTTAGTGAGCAAGGAGTCAGTTTTTATAAGAGCTTTGAGAGAAAGGAAAAGTGTGAAAAGTCGAGTGTTTTGGGCGGCAAATAACATGGTGTTACACTTTTCGTTAACCGTTCGGAAACCTTTGTATCTTCAAAAGCGATTCATTTAGTGGAGTCAATTTAGTTAAAAGCTAAAATCATGGCTTCATTGATCGAAGTACAAAAGTGATGGTCTTCTTTTGTTATTTAGAACTGTTTTATACTAGATTAGGCTACTCCCCTGAAACTATTATCGTCAACTAAGCTAAACAATCCTACAGGGCTTTTACTCAAAGTCATAGTAAACGACAAACCCCTCATCGGCCGCCTACCATCAGGACATGAGTGAAACAAGGATCACGTTCATTTGTTTTAACCTGAAGACGTTTAAATAGCACGAGCGGGGCGTGCCCAGGCGGCATGCAAACGTACAGTAGGTATGGCACGCTCCGCCAGCCCGCTTTATGATTGTTACGTCTATGTAGTTTTGCCGAACATCTTTATCTGGGGCTTGTCCTCGCTGTCCTGAAAATGTTTAAAACCAGCGCATAAAATAAAACAAGGAAAACAAAACGAGCAAAATCATTAGACTTTTAAAAAAAGAGAGGAACTTCATGCAGGCCACACTTGTTCGAAAGGTTGGTCATGGAGCCTGGTTTACTGATAAAAGCTGGCCCACACCAGGGAACATTTCACAGGGACCTGGGCCGAGTCGTTCGAAGCAGGATTTGCACTAATCCGGGTAAAATACCATGGCAACCAATAGGATTTAACCAGACTTAACCAAGGTCTGGTAATGTTGCTTTCGTATAAGAATCTTAGGGGATGCAAGAGCATCTGTGCCGCGCCCGCAGGCAATAACAGCGAGTAACTTGCTCCTTTCTCCCAAAAGCTTAATGGTTCTTCACGTACTCTCACCGAAAAAACCCAATTGACTGCTCTCTGGTCGCGAAATAGAAACCCTGTGTTCAAAACAACTGACACAAAAAACTATGAACAACATTGGCGTTTCATTTATAAAAATCTAAAATTTATTCAAGGTTTGTCTATATTTTGAAGGCAAACTGCCAGAAACGAGGAAACAAAAAAACGCTTATAACTTACAATCACCGAAGAGCGAATATTATAGAATCTCATAACTTCTGTGACATGCGTTACAAACAACTAGAAAATATTTGGTTTTGTCACATATTAAAGTAATTAAATGATTACATCGCACTTTCCGACCAATAAATTACTAGCACTAAGCAAGCCGCAAAAGTTCTTGCGAATAAGAATCAGTAACATCCAATTAACTTGACGCTTTCAGGCTTGCAGAGCCAAACGAGCTCATTTAAGTAGACAAACATTCTTGTTACTTTGCAAAATTCTTTACAATCATACAAAACTACAAGGTTGGGTTGAGGTCTTGGTTATACTTGCCACGTCAAACTGAAAGCACATTCAGAGGAAATCAAGAAAAGAGGGACGCAACATTTTGATGGACTTGACAACAAGAGCTAATGAACGCCGTGCGTAACTGCTGAACAACATCGTGCAGGCGACATGAATATGGAGTCCAACGTTTTAAGCTTATTTAAACTTGTCCTTTGCCCTTTCAGGGAGCGCCAGACAGTCTGCAACCGCCTGGAAAGAAAGAACTTTCACCCATTCTTTTGTCAACATTTTCCCTCCTGAAATAGAACACTTTTCGAGCTTTCGAAACTCTGTAATAAATAAACCTTGCTCTCCTGAAACGACTTGACTTGACACTCAAGCCACAGAAATAAACCCTAACGCTTCACCAACTAAGATTCTGGTTTCATTATCCTGTAGACGGTAGTCTAATAGGCGACCATCCTCGTTCCCTGTCGACCTTGGCACGCGGATCATGCAGACCTGACGTCACCTTATGGTTAGCTCGATTAGGCCTGGGAACGACGCAGACAAACGACCGATGAGATCACTTTAAACACTAAAATTTTCCCCTTTTAACATGACTTAGATTACTCGCGGGGGAAGGCGTTTAAGTTTCCGAGAAAGGCTAGTCAGCCACGACCCCAATTTCACTTCAGCCTCCTTTTAAAAACGAGACTACGTGCAACGACTTACTTACGAAAATGATCTTTTATTCATGCGCAAAGTAAAACTCATTAACATCACAACACGTTTTTCAGTTGGACTCGCTCTGAAAAAGAGGCTGACATGAACTCGGAAACGACCTATTATTTGATGGCTCCGGGGGGCCGGATACACCGAAAGCAAAAGCTTTCTCTCGACCGTATTGACACGACCATCACTGTTATGAAAACGAAACGTCATTCTGAGAGAATGAAAACCGTTCTTTGGCAACTCGTACTGCTTTTAAGACATGGATCTATTAAGAATGTACGCTATCACGCGCGGCTGTGAGAAGGGAAAACGTCCTGTGCTAGATGCGCGGACAAGAACCCCAATTAAAGTCTTCTCCGGTGACCGACTGCTCATTATTCGCTATTATGTTTTGTTTCTTCACTGTTTCCACTGACTCTGTTTATTTATCACTCCCCTGCAACGTCCAATAATGATGATGGTCTTCTGCTGAGAAAACTGAAAAGCCTGCAAGGAATCAAAGGATTACGGTGTTCGAATCAGCACAAGGTGAAAAGAATTTAATCCAGCTCCTAAACAAGATGCCACTTTGGGGTGTAGTGTAGCGAATGGACAACCTGACTTCAGTCTACGTCACACGCGATACGTCACCAACCTTCACTTGTGTCCCCTTATCTTTTTTTGGGAAAGACCAGCAACAACATTGAAAAGAACACGAGTAGAACAACAGACCAGAGATGACGTCATATTGTGGTAACGAGATCAGTGACACACTCGCCAAACGGCTCGCATGCCACTCTTGTGTTCTTGACACATTTTCAACGCCATCTGTGATCTATTACTGAACAGAAGATTGGCCTATGGGAAAATCTACCTAAATTAAAGAGGAGAGAGAGCGTTAGGGCCGATTTACACGGTACGACTTCGTTGCATGCCACAAGCTTACGACAGGCCTTCGGCACGAATTGTTTCGTGTAAATCAAGCCTACAACTGACTGTCGTGCACGTCACAAAAAATCTCACGCACGTCACAAAAAATCTCACAGGATTTTAACATGTTTGAGAACTCTGCGACAATCGTAAGCACAGTCTGTGTTCAGTAGCGAGAGTTGTATGCGATTTTTTAGGTGGCGCGAACAGCGCGCGCAGAAAAAAAAATCGCATACGACAGCTGTAAGCAAAAATTGTACCGTGTAAATCGGCCCTTAGGGGTGAAAGGAAGGCTCAGGGTCGATTATCCACTGAGTATCGTAAAACCCAAACCAAAGTAATTGCGCCATTACTTTCGACTCTTTCAACTGCTCTTTAACAATTAGACCCGTAGCCCGCAACGGCTACGGGTCAATACCCCATTCGGCTTCGCCTCATGGGCTATTGACCCGTGGCTCTTGGGGGCGAAGGGTCTAATTGTTTTAGTATCACCCAACTAGTCGGACAGAAAAGGCAATAATAAAGTTAGCAAATGCAAGTTGAAGAAATATTTACTTGGGAATAAAACGAAAGAAAGCGTCACGCTTTTCGCTACTCAAGGTCTATTACTAATAGTTCTCTAGTAGCGTAGCCAGTGAAAATGCAGGATTTGCATTGGTCCACTGGTTGGGTGATACTAAAAGCCTTCAGTAAGGGGCAAGGTCCCTAATGCCAGGTAACAATGTGTTACAGTCACCGCTTAACAGAACGTGGACTTACTAGATTAGCGTAGAACGGTGAAGCTGTTGCATGAATCACGTTATTTTCCGGTTCGGTCCCGCAGACATGGACACTGACCGCTGAGGACCACCCGGACGGGACGATGCCGATCGGTCCGCCACATTTCTTCTCAAATTCGCTTCTTCAGCTCCTAGCCTAAGAGTGTAAAACAAAATGCAACCAGGCGTCACAATGGAGTAAATTCTGAGGCTTCAAGATTCTCATTCGGACCGAGTAATAACATGGCACAGCAAATATCAATCCTGTTTACTAGGAACAAAGATCAATATCAAATACTTTTTAAAACAATGAAAACTTCAAGGGCTAATCAGGGTCTTTTTAACAATGTAAAACCAATGCATACATGCCAGCATTTCCAAGTGATTCAAACTCGTGACTGCGTTACCTGACAGACGGGCTCTTTATCTTTGGTTCTTTTCGTATAATTTTCTTGCTGAGGTACAACACCCACTGCTTCTGTTCATCGGCAGTTTGCGCGAGAACCAACAGTTCCTTAGCCGAGATCAGATCCATGTTCACTGAAAACAAAACAGGACATCGTTTGATAAGCCAATCGCCATATTAGAGCGTATGCACGTGACCTCCCAGTGGCCATGTTGGCTGCTGATGGCGTAAGTGAATAGGCTCTAGAAGCGTACATACTCAGGCTAATAAGGATTGCAGGTAGTCCTAAAATTGATCTGGCGGATAATACACCAACTCCATTTCCTAGCATCTATGCTTCTGCACAGAGATTTCTTTAACGCTCGTTACTACCCCCCCAACCACGCCCGCCCCCCTCCCCCGCGGCACTATGGGGAAGATTCCAGCTGCGGGCAACAACGCAAGCGTATAATGGTACGCAGTTATAGTCTGTCCAATACTGTGAACAAAACAAGCGTGAGTGTACACCAAGGAGGCCAACTTAAGACTTAATTATAATTGGCAGGATAGCGATTTTCTCAACCCAGCTTACCATTACACATGGTGATACAAGCCTCTTCTCTATCTACGTGATCCTTGTGACATTTCATGTGACAACCTAAGAAAAAAAAATTGTATCGTATCATTTTTGAGCAGTCTTGACCGAACCTCGAGTGAACAGAAGAACAAGGACATCTCGGTTACTTACGTCTGCACTCGACAGCAGGGGGAGGCTTGAACATGTGCCACAAGGGTTTGTTACACGAGTCGCAGTTTGTTGGCATGTGGTAGTGCATGGGTATAAACTGATGCCTCATGTAATCGATGGCGTTCATTCGATCCTAAAAGAATCCAAAAGAAAGAAATGAAGAAAGAAAGGGAAAATCATGAACTAGCCGAATAGTTAGCACAGTTGGTAGAGCACCGGACTGCGGTGCGGGAGGTCGTTGTTTCAAACCTCGGCCAGCCCAGTATTCAGGGCCTTATAATAACTGAGGAGAAGGTGCTGCCTTTGTAATGTTATTTGCAAATGGTTAGACCTTCTAGAGTTTTCTCGGACACGGACGACAAACTTTTATCATACTTGACTCTGTGAGACGATAAAGAACCACTAGGGACGTAATGAACTCCGGCATTGACTTAGTGTCTGGTCTGTGAATGGATGCACTCTCAATCGGAGCCCAGTTCTGTCGTGTGACAGCCCCCCCCCCAAAAAAACAAACAAACAAACAAAACAACAACAACAACAACAACAACAACAAAACATGCATACATTTGGTTCGATCTCTAATTGGTTCATTTGACTCATTGTGAGGCTATGTATGGCGCGACGACTGACTGAAGTTGTTACCGTACTGTAGTTTGGCTTTACATGGTTTCAAGACACTCAACTCAAACCCCCTAAAAACCAATGCTAAATTTGTCGCTGCGACGAAATCATACATCACACCTTCAAAGAGTGAACCACCATACCTCGGGCTGTTGTTCTTCTTTGTCTTTTTCGACCGGATTGATACTCTCCGCCTCATTTGCGTATAAAATCTACGAAAGAAACAAGCTATATCAAGACACTTCCTACGCAGTAGGCTTTTCCGTGCGTGTGGGGATCCTTGAAAGGCACGGCTTTTCTCAGTTAACGGCCAAGTTCTGCAGGCCACATTTATTGAATCAACTAGAAATTCGCTACCAACCTGGAATATTCTGGGAATATCTTTTGCATCAGCACGAATGACATCGCCCTGGGTTACGGACCTCACGTGGAATAACTTACTGCAAGGAAAGTTGAGAACAACTTGCGAGACAATTCGACTGTTTACCATTTACAACTGCAAACCGGTTGGCGCTCTGTTTGTTCTAATGGTGAGAAAAACCTTCCGAATGGGGAATTCTGTGAGGATCCACATGTTCCGTTCGCATAATTCAGTCCCGAGAGAGTCTGGAACGTAGTTAAACCAAGGGGACAAAGCAAATCGAACATGCATTTTCCTTACGGGAATTCCACTTGGAAATTTTGGTCTACCTTTTCAAACTTTCTGAAAATTTTGAAAAAATTTACGGTCGGGCACACCGAAATAACTTAAACATTACGATTCCCATTCAAATTTTCGGGGCTTTTTGGTAAAAGGTAAATAACACTGGTTTCACATACGACAGGAAGACATGTATCATGTCGTTAAATTGCTCTTACCTTATTTCTAAAATCATCGAAGGAGTGGTACTACTTTTGTGATCTGCGTCGGAGTTATAGAAGAAAATCTTTCGACTGCTTACAACTAAATACTGCAACAAAACAACAGAGAGATGATTACTGGGCCAGTATGGATGAAGCTAAGGAAAAATGCATCCGGAACACACTAGTATTTCCAGGGGTTCGTACTCTTTTGTGGTTTTCAAATACCACGACTTTTCCATGACCTTTCAGTTTACAATGACCTAAAGTTCAGCTGTCACTTTCGAAAATTGTCAGTACTATCCTTCTTCTAGGGGAATTTCTGACACAACTCGGCTCTATTTTATGTCGTTCTTGCTTCGACGTCTGCACCAAACAAGCACCATTCTTCAGCACTAACCTGTTTCTTCCAGCCGTATCTTTTAATGTTCTGCTTATTCGGTATCGACACCCAGCCTTCCTTGGGTAGGTGGACTGGAAAGAGATCAACACAGATGAATCAATAAACTCAACGCTACGTCTCACTTGCTGTCTTGTCTTGCTACGTCTCACTTGCTACTGAACCTTATCGTCAAATGTAGTAGTATAATTGCTGCACCCTGCTAGACCGGATGTTGTTAGTTTTAGGTTGCCCGCGCTTAGGAGCCCGCGATTTCAATCACTGGCTTGTTGCATTTGGCCGTCATGTTTTCTTATCTTGCATGTTAGTACCTTGTCAGTTGCATGTCTTCGAGATTAGCTGATTAAAGCCTTCAGTTCTACAAGCAATGGTCTTTTCGCATCACAACATATATTATAGCCGTTTCAACTGAGTTTTGTAAAACCAAAACTAAAGTTATTACAAAGCCAGTCACGTTGGAGTGTCACGCAACGCTTCCGCGTTGAATAAGTAAGTGTAAAAACTTTACTACTTGCGTGATCACGCGTGTCGCGTGTTATTCAGTTTACCTGAAACCGATGGGGTCATCCCGTCATCGTCATTGATGCTTGTGTTTAAAGACCGTTGTTTGATTTGAGAGTTGAGTCGGTCGATCATTAGGTTTTTAGATTCCAGCTCCATCTGAAAGTAAAGAAATTCAGTTCATTCAACACAAGGTTCATACGACAGAGCCAAGTCGTCACAAGGAGTAAAACCAGTGGCTGATTCAAGGGAAAGGGAGGGGAGGGAGGAGAGGAAAGGTATGCAACAAACACAAATAAGAGGGGGGAGGAGAGGGTAGTGGTTACGGTGCTTTCAGTATGGATGAAAAAGGAAAAAACTGACCTGCATTTTTTGTCTTTGTTCAATCTCCATCTGGAGGTTTACTTGGTATTCGGCTACCTGCGTTTGGAATCGATTAACCATCTGACCATACTTGTCGCGTTCCTGGGTAGACAGCAACAAATTAAACAATTTCAAAGTTACCAAACGTCGAGAGAACCGTCATCTTTGCTTCGTCGCCAAATCACATTGTAGTCAGAGCTGATTCTTTTGTGTAAGGTAAGGGAACCGGCACTTCTTCGCCTAAAAAACACTCAGTTCTTCATGATATTATCATCAACCTTACGGTCGTTAATCAAAGGAATATCAGGATACTACGGGGATCAAGCAACTACATACACTGTCTTTCCGGCAATACCAAAAAAACTTCTAATCGAGCTCATTTTCATTCCCTGGCCAAATGACAGCATGGTGCGCCAAAAAACTGTATACCACCATCATATAATCTTTCCGGCGATGCAGCCGGGAGGAACAATTTTAAAATGAACCAACTTTCAGTCAAGCTGATTTTCCACTTGCAGGCCAAACGCATAACAGTAAACTCACCGCCGCTAATTCCTGGTGCAGTTTTCTGCACTCTTTTTCCTTCCGTCTCAGGTCATCTGACGGTGCTTTTCTTTTTTTACTGTTCTCTCTCGCAAAGTCCTTCCTGTTCATTATCTCAGCCAGTTTATTCACAGCCTGGACTTTCAATGATCTCTCCACTTGAAGCTGTTTTTTATACTGCTCCGTGACAGTATCAATTTCCTTGCTGTTGTCCTTAGCTTTCTCGAGCTCTGTAGTAGGACGAGATTAAAGTTTAAGGTTTAAAGCCTGAAATATTGCGCGTCAATCATAGAAACGTGCAGATTTAGTTTGCCTTCAGGTGAACGCCTGTTAAGTTGAGAACCACTTAACGAAGTTTTGTCTTGACAGTACGGACCGAGCGCAGCGAGGTCCTATATTGCTTGACTTTTGTGCCGAAATAAAATCTTCGAGTTCTTGACTGTCACTATTGCCTTCGCGTTCAGCTATGCGGTTACCATCTTGGTTGCTTATCTCGCTCGTACTCGGTGTTTCCACGGCTGGAGCTGGTTCACTATCATTCGTTGAAAATTGCTAATTCAAGACTGAAACAGGGTTTCTCAAAGTCAGCCATCCATTCTGGAGTTTTACGACGAAATTTTCGAAAGATTTCGTCCTCGTCCGCCATCTCAATTTCAAGTTCAAAGGGACACAAGTGCGGGATCATTCGGGACAATGCCCGGTCCAATACTAAGAGAATATTGGACCGGCAATAGAGCATTTTGATTGGTTGATTTTAGTTACTGGCCCTCTCACTGCCTGAGTCGTGTAATAAATATGCGTTATTGACCCAGCGTGAGGTCAAGATGGCTGGATATTGCCCAAGTTCTTTTTTTGCGCAAAAAAAGCACGAGGCCAATATCCAGCCATCTTGACCGAAAAAGCTTGGTCAATAAAGGATTTATTATATGGCTTTCGGGGAATTTTTTCTCGCGGGACACGGCGGGTGGTCCCGAGCGGGCAAGATAGCTCCATCTTGCCCGCTCGGGTAGCCAATCACAGCGCACGATTTGGTTCATCTTGCCCGCTCACGGAGCTAGCCATATAATAAAACCACTTAACGAAGTTTGGAGAGAGCATTCAACAAGCTTGAGGTGCTCTCTTTCGGCAAATCTCACGCTTCTCTCCCGCCTGCTTTGCTAATTTCCCGCGCTCATCATAACTCGATATACGCACGCTTGAGCATGTCCAATAGGCCATTTCCATGTACGTGTCAGGCTCTTTTTCGAAGCGCGTCCAGCTGCAGAAGTGTTGTATTGGTAGTTACTTGTACTTTAAATGTGAATAAAAACTGATATCCATCAGAAAAACTTCGCACATAGACTCTCTTTGAAAAAAAAAGGCTGAAGTCAACTTGGAAATGACCCATTGTCAAATACACAAGACACAACTTACCCTCCTGGAAACCCTTGATCTTGGCATTAAGTTCATCTTTTTCCGCCATTTTCTGATCCAGTGAGTCCGTTAGCTGCTGATTCAGCTCCTCCAACTGGCTAATCTGCGCACCCTTTTCTGACATGTCGCTTTTGTGCCTTGCAATCAGTTCTTTAACCTCCAATTCAATCATGGTCTTTTCCTTTTCCAAGTCTGAGTACTGATTGAAAAAGGAATGCAGAAAACGAGGGACTTAGTTGCAATCGCGGTTTGAGTTTTGCACCTGATGTGCTGAAAGGTTCGCAAAAGTTTTGTTTATCCAATTATTGAGTAAACCAAAACCCAAAGAAACAAAATTACTTTCGACAATCAATTGTAAAGTGCTCTATGTGACTTACTTGCTCTTCAGCAATAGACCTCGCAAGCTGTTCCGAGTGAGCCTTTGTTAAAGTCAACTCCAGCTGAGCTGACAGAGACTCCCTATAAAATCAGATTTGCGTTACAACAAAAACCTTTGAAATTATCAAATCGGATATTGGGCTGCAGGACAATGAAAGACTTGTCTCAAAGGTAAAGTTGCATAGAAACATTTCTATGTGCAATTTTTAAAGTAAACTCAACGCCACTGAGGTCATACATGTACCACAAATCGATGACAGTTTTCTGGTCTGTGCTCTTGTTGACCACAGAAATGACGTCATGAAATGTCCAGAACGAAACAGTGAAACCACTTGACTACGGCTCGTGGTTCCACTTGAGACTATAAGAGTACAGACCATGGAAAACTGTTGACATTGAACAGAGTTGCCAATTTGCTTCTAACAACAACAAAAAATTTGAACAGAACCAGTTCTACCTTTCACTGAAGACAGCGAGCGTCCGATATGGCGAAAGCATACGTCATTTTCATTGTCTATGCTATTAAAGACGTACCAGAACTCGGAACCAATGAGCGCGCGAGAATTTTGATGGAACAATGTGACATTTTTGAATTTATGGATACGTTGCCAACATAGCGCATTGCAGTAACAAGCTAGGTATCCTCTTGCCTTTCTTCGTTGAGTTGACCGATCTCATTATTCAGTTCCTCTACATGCTTTGCTTTTTCATCCACCTCTTCTCTCAGCTCTTTCACTTGGGTTTTGTATAGAGTCTGTTGAGAACAAAAGAGGCCACTTCAGACTTTCGTCGATCACTGTTTTGCCACAAGAAAGGTCACAACAAAATAAATCAATTTTACCGCAAAGTAGGTTTCTGCCTCAAGCTGATCTTGAAGCTCCTTCATCTGCAAGTCATCCACAACGCTTGCACTGTAGTTAAGAAAAGTAGTATAGTGGTTAGTGTGGAGAATTCTCGTTTTCAGGACCTGGCTTTGCAAGAAATTTTTTCTCCACAATGTGTGTGTGTGTCTCTCTCTCCACCCTTATGAAGTAGCAGTAGCAGTAGCAGTAGCAGTAGCAGTAGCAGTCGCAGTAGCAGTCGCAGTCGCAGTCGCAGTCGCAGTCGCAGTCGCAGTAGCAGTAGCAGTAGCAGTAGCAGTAGCAGTAGTAGTAGTAGTAGTAGTAGTAGTAGTAGTAGTAGTAGTAGTAGTAGTAGTAGTAGTAGTAGTAGTAGTTGTAGTAGTTCTTTAAGAACGGCTTGTTTGTTTGGGGTAGTGCACTGACTCTATATTTTTTCATATGGGTGAGGAAAAAAAGGGGGATGCCGATCATATACTTTTGAAGGGGAGGGGTGTAAACCTGTGACGAACTAGCATCCTGTCCAGGGGGGGTAGGGACTTACTTTCAGCTGGTGCATTAGGGGAGCATGGATGATCTATTGGCAAGAGCACCCGCCTTGCACCCATGCCCTGTAGTCAGGTTCGATTCCTGGACTACAGCTGGTGGCAGAGGACATAGTTGAAAATAGGAAATGGCAACTAAGATCATGATGATGTAAAGAAAAATCACGGTTCATTATGGACACAGGCTGAGAAAATATGTAAGAGAAAATCAGAGATGGTGCAGTACGCTACCTTCTTAGTTTTGAACAAGCGTCCTCCAACTGTTTCCGTTCGTCCATCAATTCTTCAACTTGCTAAAGTATACACAAAACATACTGTGATCAGCATGGAGCATTTTTTGCTAAAGAATTTGCATCTGAAAATAACTCAGAAAGGCATACTCAGGGAGGGGGAGGGGGAGGGGATAATTCCACTTCTCCAAGAAAAGAGAAACCAACGGAGCATACTCATAAATCGTGTCCAATAAATTATTTTATCTTTGTACTCATTTATCTCACTAGCCTTGTTACCATGTGCAAAATTGTAAGGAGTTTTTGCTTTCAAATGAGGATGAAGAGTCTAATGAGCACACAGAAGAAGAAGAATTATTTCTTGGCCACCATTTTTGAATAGCTATAAAGTAAGAATCCAGTGAGATCGACTGGCTGCTCGTTAATGCAATATGATTTCAGTTCATGTAACCAGCGCTATCCTATGACCAAAAATCTCTACTTGTTGCTAATATTTCAGAACCACCACTGCGATGGACATACCTTTGTAAGCTGTTTTTCCGTTGCCCTCAGAGCTGCTATTTCTTGAGCATTTAGTTTCAACTCGCTTTCAAGATTTGTCCTCTTTTGGCTGTCAGAATCAAGCCTGGCATTCAAACCTTTATTCTAGAGAAAAAAGATCTTGTACATTAGTAAACCGTGTTCATATTTTCACACAGTCGCAGTATAACAAACATGGAGTAGAGGCCTTTGCAGCCACACATCTTTTCAGATGCTAATAATATACATGAAAATTTTTCTCGATTCTGATTGGCTAAGAGAAATGCAGTTTTCAGGAAAACCCAATGCAGAAAAAAGGTAATCCAGTGCAGAAAAAAGGAAATTCAGTGCAAAAAAGAAAAAACTTGAAAAACTTTAAAAACATTGAAAAACCTGTTGTTTTGACTGAACTTGCAGGGTTTGAATAAATTATTTTTGCACCTAATTTACCTGTGTTGCTTCTGCATAATTATGAAACGCTATCTTGCATTTTTTTTCACGAATATTATTAATAAGTAATCACATGATTTTTCTCGTGCAATTTGGAATAAATAATCACTTGTAATTTTTTTCAAAGACCACAAATTGCACTTGCCCTACGGGCTCGTGCAATTTTGTTAGTCTTTGAAAAAACTTACCCGTGCTTATTTATTCCAAATTGCACTAGTACTGTAGTAGCAGTAGCAGTAGCAGTAGCAGTAGCAGTAGTAGTAGTAGTTCTTTAAGAATGGCTTCTTTGATTGGGGTAGTGCACTGACTCTATATTTTCCTATAAATTAGCAGTCTCTCAAAGAGAATCCAATCATTATCTGCTACACACACTCCTTTTCTGTGGAAACTGTTTGAGGTCAGGCTTTGGCCGATGGCTATACCCTATGATGTGATGATACCCTATGGGGAGGCGAGTGTGGCCTAGTGGTAGGGTGCTGGAATTGTAATCCGGAGGTCCCGGATTCAAATCCTCCTCCCTGCCACTAGATGGATTTGTCTTCAGTGGCCCCAAATTCAACTCCTCCACGCCTTGTAAATAGCCAACTGGTCAGCCTCCCACCAGTTGGGATTATTAACTTGTTACGTTTAATTTGTATCACAATTGTTTGTTACGTGCATTTGATCATATTCAGATGGAATTTGCACAATATAAATGTTTATTTATGATGTTAAATCATTACATCATTCACTCCAAGTGAGTACCCCTTCAGGACGAGGCACCATCAAGCTTTGACCAAATTTCTACTTAAAAATCCACCAGACTAGGTGTGTACCTCCTCAAGAAGAGCATTACGTTCCTGTTGGAGTCTGTCAAATTTCTGATGCATGTCTTTGAGATCCACAGCAAGGACTTGCCGCTGCCTCTCGGCCTCTGCAGCTGCAGCCTCTGCTTTCCCTCGGATTTCCAGCTCCTGTTCGAGTCTTTCTAAAGTCTTTGTTTGTTCAGCGCGCTCCTGTTCAGTTCTCTCCTCCAGGGTCAGTGACAGCCGATTCTTCTCTGTTTGAAAACTGGTAATTTGTTGCTAGAAGAAGGAAAACAAGATAGGACAAAGATTTTCATACACTGAATAGTTCTGGCAAAGTAGTTTGAGGACTATTAGAAAGCAAGCGTTAAGAGTAAAAGCAGTAATTAATAATTATTCTACAAGGGCACACTGGATATGAAGTGATAGATAACAAACAAGGCACGTAGCCCCGAGATGGTTATAATAATTTTATATCCAGCAAGCCCGAGTAGAATAATTGTTTTATTAAAAAATATTTGTTTTCTTAAAAACTCAGAGCTGCAAAAAGGTTATCAGCTCGCTTTATTGCTGACACATTCCTTGACCAATTTCTGTACAGCAGGTATATGAACTGATAGCCTGTGTCTGGTGAGCCGATGAAAATGCTGGAAATCTGATATCCGTAGTTCAGTTTTTAATAATAATAATAATAAATATACTTTGTATGATCAACAACTGTCTCACTGAGGGGAGGTTGGCCACCTGAGCCACCTAGATGGAGACGGCCCCCATGGCTGGCAACTCCGGGCCACCCCTACACAGAACGGAAAGCAGGCACTCATCACACTGATAAACAGTGGAAACAGGAGGGAGGGAGGAGTAAAAAAACCCGCTTAACACAACACAAAAAATCTGCCCTTCAAACAGCATGCACAAGGACTTGTGATGCATGCACCCATGTTACAAAACCCCTTAAAACACATGACTCCAGGTGCTACTTGTAGTTAACCCCATTAAATTGCATTAAATGCATATAGTGTAATAAATTTTTTATACCTGGTACTCACTGGTGACCTTTTCAAATTTGCTTGTCATTGACTTGAGCTCATACTCAGTGTTAGCTTTTGCCTAAAACAAAAACACAAAAACAAAAAAGCAAAAAAATCAAATAAAGTAACCACACCAAAACAGTGACCATATTTCTTTTCATTATTTAAAGAAACACTAGCTTGTTCCAAGCATTCAGACTGAGGGGATCAGTGACAATTGTCATGGGAGTGAAAAAGTTTCTCCTCATTTTGACTGCACACTCACAACATCTTTCACTCTCGTGAATCCAAAGGCCTGGAATGGGCAAGGGAGACAGTAAGTGTACAAAAGAAGAATTGCTGCATTTTTGTCTTGGGCATTGCACGTCCCTTCAGTAGGAGACAAATGGAAAAGTTGCCATTGCATGTAATGGCTTACCACTGCTTTTTAAAACAGTGAATAGTATTTAGCTTCTGCACTATCCTTACTTTTTCAAGGTTTATAAGATCTTGCTGCAGTTTCTGCTGTAATCTGGCATCTGAACCAGCTCTTGCTTTGAGCTGTTCAAGCTCATCTTTTAAACGCCTGTTTTGACCTTAGAGTAAAGCAAATGAAGTTAAACACTGGAAAACAATGCACCTAAGCAATATTCGGAGTAGCCAGAAGTATCAGTAGCATCAAACTGAATTGTAGCAGAATAAGTTGTATTTAACTGTTACTTCATAAAAGGAGGAAAAAAAAACTTCACTTATTGAGATGTTTAGACCAGTCTTCAACTGAGTATTGAGTATTGTTTGTTACATGATTGGATCCAAAAACTTGCCAAACGTTTCAACCAGCAGATGCAAAACTAAAACCAATTGCAGTTTAGTCATGGTATTCTTGCACTTGGCACCGACTGTCTTCACTTATCTTGTGCTCTGATTGGCTAGTTAAAAAACAAGTTGTGAACTACTTTGACTTGTGACTGACAGAGGATATTACACAGTGGCGAAAAGATATGAATTTTAATTTTCGAGTGGCAAGAACAATATCCACTCACTCATGAGATATTGTTCTTATTGTTATCTTTGTTCTTATTGTTTATCTTCTTATTGTTATTGTTATCTTTGAGCTGTAGTTTTCTTTTTCTTACAGTACATAGACAAAACACATTAAGTAGAAGCTAAAACAGTTTTATTCACTTAAAGGCAGGAGATGACATCAGCGATATCCTCACTAGTGAGGATATGGAAAATATGCCACTATGGTCCCAGATGTAGTTTCATATGAATTTTAAGAGTGGTGTAAAATATTGCATACCAAACTGTCACCAACTGCCTCATTTATGAATGAATCAAGTTGCATGGATCCCAAAAATATCCACACACATCCTATACAGGAAAGATTACCTACAGAACTCAACTGGAATTTGTAGAGGGGTGGGGAGTTAAAAACAAAAAGCCTTCCATGGAGATGGGGGAGGGGGCAAGATGCAGCCATTTTTGGTGACAGAATTTTTAGAGTTCCAACCATGTGTCATTTTTAACAATACATGTACTTATTGGAGAGAATCAGACAAGGAATTGCAACATACATTCCATGTCTGCTTTTGCATTATTGGCTTGATTTCGCATGTTCATCTCTGCTTCCAAATTTGCCTGGACTTTGATTAGTTCTCTTTCAAGGCCAAGCTGTTAAAAGACATAAGAAAGCCAAATGAGTGGAGAAAAATTCAAG
>BLFK01000271.1:150254-152754 GCA_014634185.1 Astreopora myriophthalma
GGGGATCAGTGACAATTGTCATGGGAGTGAAAAAGTTTCTCCTCATTTTGACTGCACACTCACAACATCTTTCACTCTCGTGAATCCAAAGGCCTGGAATGGGCAAGGGAGACAGTAAGTGTACAAAAGAAGAATTGCTGCATTTTTGTCTTGGGCATTGCACGTCCCTTCAGTAGGAGACAAATGGAAAAGTTGCCATTGCATGTAAAGGCTTACCACTGCTTTTTAAAACAGTGAATAGTATTTAGCTTCTGCACTATCCTTACTTTTTCAAGGTTTATAAGATCTTGCTGCAGTTTCTGCTGTAATCTGGCATCTGAACCAGCTCTTGCTTTGAGCTGTTCAAGCTCATCTTTTAAACGCCTGTTTTGACCTTAGAGTAAAGCAAATGAAGTTAAACACTGGAAAACAATGCACCTAAGCAATATTCGGAGTAGCCAGAAGTCATAGCCAGTGATATCTTGGTGAGGATATGGAAAATACGCCACTACGCTCCCAGATGTAGTTTCCTAAGAATTTTAAGAGTGGTGTAAAATATTGCATACCAAACTGTCACCAACTGCCTCATTTGTGAATGAATCAAGTTGCGTGGATCCCAAAAATATCCACACACATCCCATACAGGAAAGATTACCTACAGAACTCAACTGGAATTTGTAGAGGGGTGGGGAGTTAAAACCTAAAAGCCTTCCATGGAGGTGGGGGAGGGGGGCAGATGCAGCCACTTTTAGTGACAGAATTTTTAGAGTTCCAACCATGTGTCATTTTCAACAATACATGTAATTATCGGAGAGAATCAGACAAGGAATTGCAACATACATTCCATGTCTGCTTTTGCATTATTGGCTTGATTTCGCATGTTCATCTCTGCTTCCAAATTTGCCTGGACTTTGATTAGTTCTCTTTCAAGGCCAAGCTGTTAAAAGACATAAGAAAGCCAAATGAGTGGAGAAAAATTCAAGTATTGCTAATGTCTACTTGGCTCACATGATATCCACAAAGATCCAAAGATGGCAGTTAACGTATCTTTAGATATAAGAGGAAATTTTTGGATGCTTCAGAGACTGGGTCATATCTGTCTGACGTCAACAGTCAAGCACCGTTCATTGCCAAAGTCACAAGCCAGTAGATAAGCCTGGTCAGGCCATCAAAGAAAGCTGTATGTTTACACTGTACATATATTTTACCTTCTGATCGCTAATGACCCTATTCTTGTCTTGAAGATCTCCATAGGATCTTTCCATCACAGTGTATGACTGTACAAAAAATGTATATATTTGAGATAAGAAAATATAGCCAATGAACATGTAACTTCGTGCAAATATAAAAGGTTGTTTGCAATATTCATTGGTAGTGGTACAAGAACAATTTCTTGGACATGGGGATTCACATCATCAAAACACTTTAGTTACCACATGACAACCAGGCCTTGTGTGTATCTTGTAAAATCAAAGGATATCACGTTTACAAGAAATTGCTACCAAGCAATTTGTTTTGTTGAAAAACAAATATGAAACTGCAAAATTACTTTTGTTGACAATTGAAATGTCAATTGAGAGTGTCCAACAAAGGCAAAGTGTTGCCAGTCAAACCACAAATTTACTGAGCTAAGTTGTTCAAAGCAAGTTTCGTCCCAGGGTTAAGTTCAACCACAACCTATAGGGCCGAGTTGTTCGAAGCCTGGTTAGCGCTAACCCTGGGTTAAGTCCCATTAAATCCTATTGGTTGTCATGGTATTTATCCTGGATTAACACTAACACTGCTTCGAACAACTCGGCCCTGTTTCTTACGGTATTTAGCCCAGCTTAGCACTAATCCTGACTAGACCAGCCAAGCCCTGAACTTTAGTCTCATGACCAGCTGTTGTTTGTTTGCAAGCTTGCCTGCCCAACACAAATAGCAAACACATTTTACCTTCAAAAACACATACCTTTTGCAAATCGCTGTGTAACTTGTTAACTTTAGCATGTGCATCTGTCTCTTTTTTCAGTTGGTCTGTCAGGTCCGAGACCTGCTTCTCAAGGTGGTTAATTTTGTTCTGCACACTGTGTGAAGTCTGCGATATTTTATCTCGGGCATCCAGTTCTGCATCGAGACGGTTCTGTAGTTCTTGAACTTTGGCTTCAAGCTTAAAAGAGTTAACCAATAACATTGGAAACAGAGAACAAGCCACACAATCACAGCAGACTAGCTGTTTTAAATCTTTGAATTATACATGCACACGTATGTCTCAGGGTTCTTATTAAGAGCCAGTAACCGGTTATTTTTACCGGCTTTTTAAGTACATTTAACCACCTATGTTGATGGATGTTAGGTAATGATGAACTGTGATGCATACCAGACTTCGTTACTTCGTTACCTGGTATACGCCTTATTCCAAAATAGCCGCCATTTTAATATTCTTTTGTTTTTATTCAAATTAGCCCTTTTTGCCTGGTTCAAGGTAAAATATTCTTTTTAATTTTGGGCTTAAAGACGAGGCAACAAGGGCTAATTTGAA
>BLFK01000271.1:157754-169512 GCA_014634185.1 Astreopora myriophthalma
TTCTCAATTTAACCCTTCAGTGTTTACATTTCACTTTGGCTATTGGCAGCCAGACGATGTTACTAGTCCACAGGGGACCTCTTGAGAGTTACATAGTTGAATCAATGCAGGTGTGAGGGGGTCATTACTAAGCTACAGCAACTTGCACACAATGGGAATGGTAGTTCATCTGAAATGAAATAGGGTGCCATGAAGTGTGGATTATTGTTGAGGAACCAGCTGACCGAAGCTGAGGTCTCTAGGTATCTCATGCAAAACTCCACTGCAATTACTACAGTCAAGGCAGCCGGCTTATTGGGTCTAATGGAGGGCATATTTCACACTGATCTCCAGCCCACTCGTACTCTGCTAATGCAGGTGTAATTGGCAAGCCCTTTGCCCATACCAAATACAGAGTTCTCTTATCAGAAGTCGAGAAGCCGGTAGTAGCACCTGTGCACTGCAGGCACAGTACCTGCCTTCACTTACCAATAAGCAATTCATACAAGAAGACTCCTACACTCCACCAATCACACTCTCGGCCATAATAGCCTTCACCTCCCTGCGATTTCAGAACCTAAATGAAACAGTAAACATTAAATTTAACATTAATTTTGTTGCCTCCCAAAACACCTCAGAAGAAGGACTACACATCTCAACCTCAGAGTAACACTTTAGCCTTAGCTAAACAATCAAACTGTTTAGTCAAACATCGTGTGTGAGCTGTGTTGGCCAGGATGGCGAAATGATCAAACATTTGTTTGCAATGCAAAATGTTGGATGAGAACATTTAATAACAGTGTTGCGACATGTGGCTAGATGGTGAAACATGTTCTTCCAACATGATGTTATATGAAAATGTTGGTGATTTTGGCCTTGGCTTGAAGATTCTGACCAGAGCAGAGCCCACACCTTCCAGCGAGCGATTTTGAGCTTGCGGAAGACAAAGATCTATTTCCTTACCTCAGGGGAGATGTAATCAGGTGTTCCAACAGCAGTGTCTGATCTCACCATACCATCCTAGAAAATCGACAAAGAAATATTATTTTCAAATGAAGGCTGGTTATCAACTAACTTGATGAACATAATCAATCTTGAATACTTCTGACTGAAAAGTCAAAAGTCGGTTGCCTTTGATAGTAGCCAATTAATAGCTAACAATCACTCGTTATCATCAATACCAAGACTTGCATGAAAAATATTCCGAGTGAATGCTTTGTTCCCTCCTGAGGTCAAATGCAACAAAGGCATATGTTTACCTTGTCCATTCTCATGCATGTTCCAAAATCAGCAAGCTTGAGATGGCCATGTTTATCAAGAAGCATGTTGTCCGGTTTCACATCTCTGTGAGAGAAGAGAGAAAGTCAGGGCCAAATCCCTAAGGCTTGAGAATCTAGATTTCCCTTCCCACGTGTGATAGCGCTTTTTGTTGTTCTTGTTGTTGTTTTGCAGAAACGGCATGATTTGAAGACTTGCAGGTCGCTAAGAATTAAATCCATTTAGTTTAAGACATAGACCGAATTCATAAATGGCGGCCACTAAATTATTCTTTTCTCTTTATGCTAATTATCCTCAATAGCCTTGTTAGCATGTAAAAAGTGAAAAGAATTTTCGCTTTAAAATGAGCCTAGTGAGGAAAATTAGCATACAGAGAAAAGAATCAATAGCCCACTTTCGAAATATTAAAATTCAGTCCTAAACAAAAGGCATCATGTTGAGGCTCTGGGGAATAAACTCATACAAATCCTTATATTTATTTCCCAGAGCCTCGAGATGGTGCCTTTTGTTTAGAACTGAATTTTAATATATAGAAAGTGGGCTATTATCAGCTGCCATTTATGAATTAGGTCTATAAATGTTTGTACACTCAAATAACATGATGTTCACAAGGCAATGAAATGGGCTGCTTCTGACCCAACACCTGGTCGCAAAAATGTAAACACAATCCTTCCCCCAGCTTCCAAAGTTAGTACTATGTAGCTGGAAAGCCCCAAGTCCTTGTCAATTCCAGTTGGCTGCTGACCAATTTGTCCCCAAAGTTGCGACTTTAGAGTACGCGTGACTTTGCTGTAATCTTCTATGGGATGCTGATAAGGTTTTTTTTTTTCAGCTGAACATTTCAAAGAATATGCAAGGATAAAAAGCCAGATATGACTAACAAAAGAATGTATGAAACATACCTGTGGATGAAACCCATGCTATGGATAGCATCCAGTGCTAATACTACTTCTGCACCATAGAATTTGGCCCACTTCTCAGGAATATCATAGTTGCTCATAAGGTTTACTAAATCACCACCTGCAGAAACAGTAGCATGAATAATTACGCAGAGCTTAAAGCTTCAAAATTTGTTAAAACAGTTTCATTTTTATTTCCATCCTTCCTTATCATGTTGAAAATGGTAAGAAAATGGCAACTCAAGTAAAACTGGTTTGACACTTTATAACCCACGTAAAAACAAAAAACAAAACAAAAAGTGAAAATAACCAGGTTGATGTCTTGCTCCCTTGCTGTTGGAGTCAACATGTTACTTCACCCACCCGTACACAGAGTTAACACATTTGCAAGTTACAGCCGGTCAAATAACAAACAATATTATACCCTTAATGGTTAAACATCCTGAAATTCTGACAGTTGTGTACTGGGACACATTGCTGTGTTTACTTAAAGTCTTACAGTCTGTACTGCCTACAAAAGCACTTCAGTTCTTTGGACTTCGCACGAACAGTGAATGCACCAGCATAAAAACAGGCCCAAATTTTCTTTCATCTCTCATCATTTAGCCCCCAGTTGACTGCACAGCTTAAGAGCATAATCGGTTTGGCCTTAGCTTAGACAGGGACCTGGTACTATAGTTTGCTAAGACTGATATGGACCTGGCACTCGTTGGCCCACATTTGTTATGTTTGTCTCATTTCGCTTTCTTATCATTCTGTGTGCATGCAACCTCAACGCTGATCTGTGTCCATGCGACATGAATGTTGATCTGTTTTAAGACCAATTAAACGAATGTCCTTGCAAATTGGATGGAATCCTAGCCTATTTAAGCTTTATCACCCTCAAATTAATGTTCAGAACTTGGTTGTAATTTGACAAGACAGTCCCCAAAAAAGAAATACTTAGAGCAGTTTTAAATTGTTCCCAGCCCATTATTTGCTATCACAAATTTGCTTACCTGCCATGTAGTCCATCACCATATATAAATTTTTAGCATCTTGGAAAGCAAAGTGTAGCTGTGAAAATTAGCGGAATTTTCAGTAAATGCAGAGTCAATCTCACTATCACTCAATTCACACTTAATTCACATAACCAATTTGAGGCAGCAGACTAGGAAAACCACCCATCACTGAAAGGCCTTTGTGACAGCATCTGAAAAGAAACCCTCAGTAAACAGAGGGCGTGTGTGCTACATGGCAAGACAAGTATGGCCATCAGAGTTTACTATTCCTTGCGACTCAACCATAGAAAACCTTTCACTTTCAGCAAGACAATGGTTAAAACAGTCTTCTTGATCTTCGCCAAACATGGTCTCTTGGTTTATATTTCTGCAGCATTTTCAAGGTTAATGCTGCAAGACATGTTTTTAATTCTGAGAGAGTAGACAGCAGAAATATTTTGAAACTCATCTCTGCACACATTCTGCTTGGTACTACAAGTACATGTTGACTTAAGAGTCTCCTTCCAATTTATTTTGCAGAATGAACTGACTGTCTTAAGTAGCTGAATGTAAACTCTTTAGTTGAGCATGCATAGCTTTGTGCTCAAGTTTACTCCTTGGTCGCGACTGTGTCTGCTACAACAGCATGCCCTGTCATCATTTGCTAAGCTTGTATTACCTTGACAATCCAAGGACTACTGGTATGTGCCATAATTTCCCGTTCCTCCCAAAAAAATGCTGAGTCCGATCTCTTGATCTAAAATAAAGTACAACAGCAATGACGGAAATAAGTACACTGTACAAAACTAAACTCAAATCAAAAGTTAGTCTTAGAAAATGACACTGCTGGATTAGTTTGTTTTGACTAAAAGGACTTGTCACAGAGATATGACACAGAATGACTAACTTCACACCTGTTCTCAGTTTCTTCCAGACAACTTTGTTTGAATGAAACCATGAACTTATCAGTTGTGGCATCACTTGAAAAAAAGGAACTTAAGTATCTGTGATAATTCATTTGCCAAAAATGGCCAGCTCTTATACGTGTTTAATTAATTAGGCAGAAGTGCTAAATATCTGACCTGGGAACTTTGGGCGTACAATATCTTATGACTAAATTTTCCCTTAAAGACCCATACAAATCAATTAGTTTGGTGAATACTCAAAACGGTAACCAACAACTCTAAACAATGCTGGACAATTAGAATGCCATAGTTGATTTGCAACTCAACATACACAATTGACATCTCAGCAAAACATTTTATGAAGTACTAATAAGCTTAATGAGAGGATTTTCAAACCCTTTGGCCCAGGCACCGTTAATATCTAATTACCTTATACTTGGAACATTCACTTTAAACACTTTTTAGCTGAAACCGTAGTGCTTGCTTAGTGTAAAATGAGAGGAGCCTCCACGAAAGCCCAAGGTGCAGGCAGAAGAACACCAATATCGACAATAAATAGCGTAAATATAAATAAACAACCTCAATCCCAGGGAGGCAAAGAATTGAAAACTAAGGGTGACTTTTCGGCTAATTTGTTGATAACCTTAATGAGCATAAATGTACCCCCATAAACATAATTTGTATTTCCAAGCTTGCTCTATATCTAAGAAATGTACGTCCACAACCAGAGAAATAAATTTCACTTGTACATTATACATTATTGTCCAACGAAAAACATGCTGGTATTAACCAACACATAAAGTACATGTACATTTCTATTCGCAAATAAACGCACAGCGGTACTTGTCGATAAGTCGCCATTAATTAACGACCTTTAAAAATCACATTTAAAAACCGAAAGCGATGACCTCCATTAAGGCGCAGTCTTCCTAACATAAGTAAAGTGAATACAATAAATTCACGGCTTTATAATCTTGAAGTCAAGTTGATGAGCGAGTTGAATGAAAATGGACCCAATTAACAAACTACATCTTCCGATGAAATCGACCGGTCTATAAAAATTGTAACCACATGAACTTATGTTATTTTCTCGTTTAAGGTGCCCGTGGTTCTGTATCACCATTCTGTTTCTAAACACCTTTGAAAATTGCTCAAATTCAGCTCATGAAAAGGATCAAACTTGAACTCAAGCATGCAAGGTTTTCTGTTTCTCAAGAACTACTCGTACCACATAAACTTACCATTTCAAATTTGCTGAGAAGTTTCATTGCATACACTGTTTTAGACGCTTTATGCCTCACCTAAGAAAGAAAAAAACCGAGAGAGCGACTTTTGTGTTTCCTTCTCCGAACGCAACTGCGCTAATTACCTCTGACAGATCACAAAGCTCGTATTCATTGGCACGGTATCGTTTAAATATTCGTCGAGAGCTTACGACCCTTGAGGAATCATCTGCCACTAATAACAGGGGAAATTAAGTTTACGGAGTCCAAGAGCGGAAATTTAGTTCGTAGAGAAGTAAGCTGAAAATAAATATATAACTAACAAGGAATATTGCCCTCGAAAGAATGATAAAATGTCAACAAAGTCAAACTTTACAGTCCAATTTATAGCTTACCAATTGGACTTCGCCAAACGCACCACGGCCAATGACTTTTATAATCTTGAAGTCGTTTGCGTTCATACGACATTCTTCGATTACTTTACTTGGCTTCTCGTCTGAAAAAGAATGAAATGAATATCGTGACTTGAGCTTGAAGAGCCGTAAAATGTAAATAACACGACCGCAAATCTGCAAACTCACATCTTTGAAGGAAGTTTTCGACGTTCTTATTGCGTCTTAAGCCTGGAAAGTCACAATCGCTGACCAGCGACTGAATCCCGTCCTAAAGGACAAATGAGAGTAAATTAAGGCCTCGTGTTGGCTGACAGTGCAACACTTGAACGGATCATCCATTCACTCACCAAAAGCCCTTCAATATAAAGTTCGTCCCGAGGATTTCGGACGCAACGTTCGAGAGTTTCTCGCCTCTTTCGTTCGTCCATGATCTTGCCCGCAACTCAAGCTCTCACTATTCCAACACAAAAAATCCACCACTATCAAAAATCATTCCTTCTCCAGCCAGTGACATCTAAATGGAGTCATCCGGCCTGAGAATGATGGCTTTGGCGCTTAAATCACGAGGTAAACGTCTCAAATCCGGACACTGTTGACATTACTCTCAAACATGGATGAAAACTACGAAATGCTGGGACTGCATAATGAGGGGGGTGTTTAGTCACGTGATAGGTACCTACCCTCGCAAAATGGCGGTTTCTTTTTGTTCCGTCCCGATGATCCAGTTCCTGAGGGTAGTAAAGGGTATTTCGCGTGACTCGTGATCGGTTCATTTTTTTTCCTCGTGAAATGTGAAACGGCTTATTTTTCCATCGTGAATCGTGATTTCCATAGCAGCCGTGAGTCGTAATTTTGCAAATTATTTTCCGTGAAACGAGAAATACAAGTTTAATTCGCTGTGAACTGTGATTTTCAATATGTCTTCGTTTTAGTGAATTGTGAAGGGACCATTTTATTTTCCGTGAAACGTGATCTAGAGCCCCCCTTTACCACCCTCGTTCTTCAGCCTACAGCTGGCTTGGCTTTGGACTTACAGTACAACACCACCCCACATTCCCGTCGCATCCGATTTTGGCCAGACGTCATCTTCTTCTGCGACCAGCCCGTGTCTAATAAAGACGAATCTGTCGTACAGCTAAAGGATTGCTAGTTCGTCTTTTAATTTTTCCACGCAGGAAGGAAAATAGCGCTAGGGGTAATCCTAAAAATATCTCCAAAACAGGTTTAGTCCGGTTGACTGGTTTAACTCAGTCTGATCAGTAAATACATGACGAAATTATTTCCAAAACATCTCCGAGAGGTTGATATATAATGCAAATTCTTTAAAATATTGTATTCATCAGCAGTTTCAAGATTTCGCTCTGCACAAAGGTAAAATCTCGGTCTGAGACTAGATGGATTTTGCATCCTTGATCAGATTAATTTTAAGTAATGTAAAAGAAATTTATAGGTAAAAAGCTGTATAAAGGTCAAACTGATTTGCCTAAACATGGAAGTGACCGCAATATATTGTAGAGTAAGACATCTACAAAAACGGTCGGGCGCGAAGCTTTAATATTGATCATGGATTTCGAAACTTCACAGTGGGCGTTGCCCCGTAAATATATACATGTACGTGAGACATAGTCAAATCCGGACCGAAAGTTTTTCTTTTATGGTTCATGGTTCATTTATATCACACTATTTACATAAAATTAACATAGAAAGAAAAGTATAGTTACAACAGATGATTACAAGATAAAATAAATACGGTACAGATTATAAAATGTGCCGGTGTGGTGGTCAAAGTAGCAAAGGCTTTCTAGTCGACCGCCACCTACTTTTAAGTAAACAAAGAAATGACATCGAGCTTTATTGGGATATAGTAAAAAATGTAGGAAAAGTCTTTTAAGTTGCCTTGTTTATGATTTTAGTATTAATTGGGGCAAATCGGCAATCTTGAAAACTGAATACGAATGTTGACTTGTAATATTGTTTGTTCCCTGTGGTTCGAGAGTTATAGTCAAGTAACCTTTGAGAATTCTATGAATCTACTACATTTAACTGGATTAAAATGTATATTCTCGTATATTTGGCAATGACTATATACATTTATCAAAATTCAGACCGACACACTGCCTTATAAGGAAGCCTTCAACCCATTTCTTCAATCCGTTGTAAAAAAAACTGTAGTACTTTTAACAAAAGAGTTTTATGCCAACATTTTATCAATTTTTTAAATTTAAAATATTAAGCATCTGGCCATTAAATACAACATGCATATTTGATTTGCGGGCGAAAGATGACATTGTACTTAAAGATCATGTCTTCATCTCAGTTTCCGCTTTCGCAGATGAAAAAAGCCTGACACTTTTTCCTAGACTTCCCCGTACAACTACAAAAATGCGACGCTATTCGAGATATTTCACTGCCTTTTTTTCTGGCTTGCTGCCGCAGAACAACTGGACACATGGTATTTTTGCCACAGCTGAGTACGTTGCGGACACTGATCTAGTTGAAAAGCTCTCCTCTTTCTCTTAACTCTACTTTAGGTAACTATAAATTTCCACGTACTCTTGCATAGTTTTCACAAGCGAACGAGCGTAAGTTCAACTACCCGATAGCTTTGTTGAAAAAGAAAAAACGGCTGAATGCAGAAAAACATTGCGACCAACCAGTGGTTGCGTAAAAGTACTAACGAATGAAGTGAACTCTGGAATTCAAGGCGTTCAGTCGAAGTGGGCACGCCGGGTAATTCTTTTCAAAATATTTCGTTTCAAAATAGTTCAGCTGAACCCTTGACTCTTGAAGTGTATCTCAGATTCAGACAGAAACTTGTTCCTAACATCCCTAAGGATGCGAATTATCTGTGCCTATATCGTTGAATAGGAAGTTTGATGTCGATATTGCTCTTGGGGTGGACACTGATGGAGTTCTTTCCACGTTACATCACTGCTGTCCATATTTCGGATTCTCTGATGGTCGGCCCACTGTTGATTGCAGTACTTATCCACCATTCAAAGATAAATGCATAACTGAGATAAAACTAAAAAACTTTTACAAAACGAATTAGACGTGGAAAGCTTGTGATTATGACGTAATCGGGGAATTAGCAGTTTCTGGATTAACCAGTCTGTTCCTGCAGAAACTAAAACATCGATCTAAAATAGAAAATGCTCCCGAAAGCCTCTTTAGCAACTAAATCTTACGAGGCTCGCTGTTTATTTGCACCACGGTACAGACAATCGATAAGTCTTAAATTGCAAGTGTATATCTCATTGCGCAAAAGTACATAGGAAATTTACGAGTCGCAGGAAACAGCCGTTGTTTCCTGCGAACAGAGAGGATAAGGTGTGAGACTCGCAAATTATTTATTTCGCAAAAGTACAAACTGTTGTGTCAAATACTTACGTTACGATTAACAAAAATGGATAGATAGATACAACCAGCCGCTAGTAAAGCTGCACATTTCATACAGACTTACAAAGTTGATATTAATATAGTATTTGTATGTTTTAACAAAAAGTTTTGTCATAAAAGGGAAAAACAACAAATGATCTTGGATACTCTCAACAGTAGTTTAGTCCACGTTTAGTCGTTTCCGTTCTAATGCAAGCAAAATAATTACTAGTGAAATAAAACATCTTTGTTTCATCTCTGGTAGAAAATTGGCAATGACTTTGATCCAGTGCAATGTCGAATTAATTCTGAATTTGAGAAGGTCATCGGGAGGAAAAAAAAACAATTTGTGATTGCCATTTGACATCGACACGATGGCTTTTAACATTCTCATTCAAGCTCTGGTCCATTCACAACTCAAAGTGTAGATTCTGTAGTCTTTCAACGTGGTCCTTTTCTATCTGCCATGCGCTCTAGTAAAAACACTCCACTATTGACATTGACCCCTTCGAGCAGGTTGTTCGATGCCTTTCCCACGGGTATCACTCTCATTTGTTTGCATGAGACAATAGGACTGCTATAAATATAACAACATTAAAATTAAAAGATTTTAAAGAAAGCCTCCTTTATTGCACGACTGACTGAGCATTAAATTGGTAATCTTAGATCTACCATATATATTCGTATCATTTGCACCAACAAGCTTTTGGGTCTGAGGAAAACTTTTCCGTCTTCGGTCGGTTTCGAGACAGCTTAAACTCAACTAAAATTTTGTTGAGACTGTTATTAGAGTGTGCATCTTTTGCGTGGAATCCACACCTTTTAGAGAACTTCTATGCTTTTAATTCAGTTGCATCCATGCAAAGGAGTCCGTCGCGACTAATTTGTAGCCCAGACAAGGCGTATACGGAAAGGCTGGCAGAATTGAATTGGAATATTCCTTAGAACTTAGCGTAAACATTTAAGCCTCTTACAAATGTATAAAATTGCGTTTGGATATTGCGACCTCTAAGTGGTATGCCGGTCTTAAAATAGGTGTATCGAAGGTTTACTTTTATCTACTTTCTTAACTTTTCTAACATTAGACATCCGCAAATACATATAAAGATATTACGACGAATCAAAACGGCAAACGAGTCACAGAATCAATGATACGACGAACGAACGCACAGACTTACGAATACCAATGGCGAACTTGTTATATTTTCCCCAAAACTATCACACTGCTGACTGGAATACTAACTACTTGTTTTCCTCTGAACGGAGAGACCCTAATTACGAGTTATTCTTCAGTTCTTCGTTTTTTTTTGTTTTGTTTTTTTTGTTTTTTCAACAATAGGTCTAGAACGGACTCCAAGTCGGTAATCATGGTTTGAAGCTACTAGCTACTGGTCTAGTGGCAGTAGTAGCTGTAGTAGCTGTATTAGTATGTCATCAGCTGTTGGAGAAATCTCAGCTGCGGTTAAGTGCGGGAAAATGGTTTTTGGTTGCGCTCTTTTGATTGGCTTATAGCGAGTAAGATTTTTCGGCCAATCACTGAGCTGTGTAATGAAAACCCAAAAGTAGGCGTCAACCCATTGAAAAGGCTTTGATTGAGCAAATCGAATTTCGCACACAATTATAAGTAAGCGAGTTTATTGATTCCATCCAATTTTTGTCTTCTGTACGCATGTGTTTTCCGAAGATAACCCCCATATTGAACTGGATGGTACGCATGAGATGAGCTGTGACTTCGAAACAAAGATTGTGGCTGTGGAGCGTGTCCAGGAGTACCCAGAGACGCCAACGGTGGTTTGTGTAAAGTAATGTTGCAAGGCAATTCATTTTGGTAGAATTTTATTAATTTTAGCAAATACGCATGCGCCAGTGTTTGGAACCGTCTACTTCCGGTCTACTCTATTGCGTACCATATGGAGGACAGAATGGATTACAGTTTCAATATATATTGCTCGAAACCCTATATCTTAGTAACTGGAACTGAGCTGTGAGTACGTAAGGGATCTGTTACATATGGTCTAGGGGCCGACATTTCTCTCCCTCACTGCCGCGTCGGGGGCAGACAGGCTGTCGTGGACGGGTATCTGAAAGCAGCGAGGAACTGGGGGTTGGTATAAGCGATCCGCGGGCCGAAATCTCGGGGAGACTCGTCATGGTACACCGCTCAGGCAACACGTCCAGAGGTACCGCTACTGGTCCAGAGTTTTTGTTTGTTTTTGACATTCAGTATGCGCATGCGTAAATTCACTGTTTGCACTGTTGCAGTTTCTAGGCCTCCTCCATTTATCAACGTTTGACATTATAAGTGTGGTATATGAAGCACGTACCTGCGCCATTTTAAATTATCTTAGCTCTAGCAAACTCTTCCACACTTTAGGGTATAAATTCTCTAAGATGTGGCCGGAAAACCTTGAATTATCCCAAAATTAGGGAAAATGGGCCAGGGACGCTCCAAGGAACGCTACGAAAGTGCAGTAAAGAAACTGAGTAGTCTGGAATTAGAAAACATCGAGGCTGTATTCAACGAGCTTTCGACCAAAAGTGAAGATGGAACAAGACATCTTGAGCTATCTCACATTAATCGACAGGATTTCTCTGAACGCTTCCGATTGCCAGGTTTTATAGCTGAACGCCTCTTTCACGCATTCGACAGAAATGAGGTATTATACTGTTTCAGAATATTAGCCATCAGTTTCTGCAAGGACAGTCAAGGGCGGGGGGGTA
>BLFK01000271.1:177308-192375 GCA_014634185.1 Astreopora myriophthalma
CCGCCCTTTTACGTGCTGCTCCCGTCCCCTGTAAATTGGCAGAGTCAAAACACATCCTAGTCATTTAGCTTCGCAATTCTTAAGCATTTCCTTTGTTTTTAAATATTGTAACAAGATTACCACTGCCATACGTTTCAATTCAATGAAGTTTTGACCTACTTGTTTATCTTCTTTGAGTTCCACCATTTCAGTCCATTTTCATCGGCTCTTCAGCTTTGTTTCTGAAATCCGTTTTCAGTCTTTTCAGTGACGACGGTCGCAAAAGTTAATTCTAAATAATTGTCTCGTGTTCTGATAAAGTATACGCATTTTCAGTAACCAGTACTACACAGGTGGGGGCTTATTGATTGCTGGTTCATGTTTGGTTTCTTGAACATTGTCTTTTGCTTCACGCAGGTTTGGTTTTGCAGAATAGCTCTCCTATTCAAACTACAGATGTTTAGCACCGCAGAGGTTGAATTGGAAGCATTTGGTAGTTTTAACCAACCCGATCTGTTTTACGAATTTTATCCTGACACATACCCTGGGAGAAAAGGTACAACACTAAAGATGTCAATTGCAATTTCCCATTCCGCATTTCAGCGAAAAAGACAAGGCACTTTCTTAAACATTGGTCAAATTACAAATTTTTTAATCAAGACCTTCATTAACCCCACCGCCACAAAGTTCGCCTACAAATTAGCAAGTTAATGAAGTTTGAGTACATGTAGGTCAGGCAGATTATGAGCTGTCGGAGGTCGCCCAAATTCTATACAAATGTCTCTAATCCGGAAATCCATTCGGTGTCTAATTTTTCAGATTTTCGAAATCCTTCTATATGGATGAATTCTTTCTAAACACTCGACTTCAGACTTGGTCAGCTCAGACAAATCGATATGGGCCTCAATCAATCATTATATGTTAAAATTGAAAAACATGCATTTGAATTCCGGGGCGGACAATCTGAATTATCGTAAACCAGTTATCACTGTTTGTCTTTAAATTTGAGCAACGTTTTACTTGCTGGTTTACATGTAATCCAGTTTCACTTGTTTTCTGTCTGTTTCCTTCATAGGATCGATGGTACCATTCTCCATGCGGATTTTGCAAGCTGAGCTGCCGCAGTACATGGGCAGACCCAGAGATGCCTTAGATAATCTGTACGAGTTGCAGAGGACCTGTGCAACGGTACTGAAAAACCTGCAGGGAAATTTGATGGAGGATGGAGGACAGGGCGAGATGGCGCCTGTAAATAGAATGGGTAAGGAACTTTCAATTTTATTAGTTAAAGTGATTTAATCAAAGGAGAAATATGGAGATTTTTTAAAAGTGATTTTCAATCGAGTGCTGTAAAACCAAAACCAATGTAAATACTCAAGCCAATCACAGCAGACGCAGATATTCAAACGAGCCAATCATAACGCGAACCAAATTCATGCAGCCGGCGCTGGGCGCGGGAAAACGGGCGCGAGCAAGTCTCAATGAACTTTGCTGTTGCCGCTGATTTGCTGAGAATGTGGCGCGAGATTTTTAAGCCAATCACTTAGCCAAAAAGCGGATCGTAGTTCGGAACTTTCGAGAAACGGGTTCCTGCTACCCGAAGAAAGGGTATATGCCGGGTATACTATGCTTCACTAAAAATTAGTCTGTTGGTTTGATGCGGTAAATTGTCCATCGGAAAGATGTTAAAAATCTTAGGTTTCCGGCGTTATCTCTGACGAAGGACCGACGCTCCAAACGTGAAAGCGTTTGAATCTCTGTACGATGGCGAAGTTAACTTATCAACCCTACTGATACGAAATATGAATGCTTGATTCACCGCCGACCCGGCACCACGTTTGTTTAGAGACTCACCTCTTGTATTTATTCCAGCTGCCATAGAGTTGTGGGTCTCCAGAGAGATTCGAGTCCTTTATTCAATAGGGAACTGTTTTCTGGGAATGAAGGTAAAATGAGGTACAACTCCTTTAATATGTTGGTTACTGTTTTAACAGATTTGCAGCGCAGATGAGTTGGAAGCGAGCAAAGGCCTCGTTGTTTACTTAAAGCCAATACGCCAAGTTCACAATATGCGCAGAACGCACGACCTTGCTTCGCTGGCGCCTGGGCCACAGTGTTTTGAAAGCAGCGGATAGTATAGAAGAATCAAGTGTTGGTCGAGAGAAACGACAAGCATCGCACTCTGCTATACTATCTGCCGTGTTTTCAAAATACTGTGACCCGCCAAGGCAGCTAAGCCTTCCTTCTATGCAAGGTCGGGCGTTGTGCGCATGATTGTGAAACTGGCCTATTGTGCCGTTTTGGATTAGACAGGAGATGGGTCATTCTGCTAGTACAGAAAGCATTGCATGTCGTTCCCTTGGGATCAGGGTTTATCTGGAGTTTTTTGTTTTCTATTATTTCTTTTGTTGAAAACGTGTTAAAGCACCAGCCTTCTAGAATAAGCAGATCGTAGTTTTCACTAATTGCTTTTCGGACCCGAAAAGATACTGCAAACAACGCCGCCTTGAAAGAGAGACGTGGGGGAGGGGAGGGGGGAGGGAATGTGGTTAAGAGGGTGAGGGTGAAGCAAGAAAAAATCTGGGGGTACACCGGTAGGAAAAAAAGAATATCCATGTCGTCTCAGCCTATTTTTCACTTGGCAGGATTACAGCCTAGCAGTGACTGTCTTTGAATCCATTATAACAAAAGATCCGTCCAGCAACTTCTCCTTGTTGTCTGGCATCGGGAGAATCTACTTACAGGTAAAACACATAGTTATGTTGCAAACTCTGTGTTGCTCTTCTAAAAGTGGTAAAGCTAAAGAACGAACTAGATTGGTGAAGGGCGGAGCGGAGGATCCTGCTTTTTTGTTTTCAACCTTATTTTTGAATCCCTTTTCAGCTCGGAGACTTGGAGATGGCACAGAGCTACTTCAAGCAGGTGGAATCGAAAGCCACGGGAGATCCTAAGTCCCTTAGTGGCGTGGTTATGAATAAGTAAGTAACTATACTATTGCCGGCGTGTTCTGAACTGATTTAAACACTTGATTTCTCAGTAGGGAACTGCAGACGAGAGATCAAGTATGGCCTGACAAGAGGATACGAGTTGAGCTCAGAGTTTTTATCGTTTTGGGGGATTGTTTTTTACGACAGTTTTTCTTTTAATACCTTGATGACGTGAGGCAATAATTCGAAACTTTTCTTGTAAGTCTGCTTCTTGCACCACTGAATCTCTTTTTGGCTGTTTACGGCACGTAATCCTTCCTCAAAATTGCACTGAAAATTGCTCGCCCTTTTGTTATACTAAGTGAACTTTATTCGCAACACGTTGTTCGCATTAATTGCTGTTTGTAACATTTGGTAAAAATTGCTGTGGTCTAGAATTTTTCTGTATGTTTAGGTAAAATTCACGTCAATTCGCACGTTGCGCACGGAAGTCGCCACGGCAAAAGTCGCAACGGCGCGTTTTGGAGAAGCTGTGTTTTGCAGGACATCGACATTGATGCCGTACAGCAAGGGTGCACGAACGATTTTCAGCGCGTTGCAAGTCTTTGAAGACAATTAAAAAACAAGACGCAACGTATGGATAATGGTTCATGCCGAGCGTCCGTCGATGTTACTCCAATCAGTGTTCTGTGCTACAGAGTACTGAATTATTGCGAATCGTTGTGTGTATAAACATTACCTTTGTGTTCTTTTGCTTTCGAACAGTGTTTTTTTGTTTTCATTAGCAACTGAGAATGATAATAACGGCGTTGTCTTTTCCATACTGAAGGGGCTTCATGGCGTTGTCTGCGGGATCATTTGACGAAGCTCACAGACATTTTGTAGCCGCTACAAAGCTAGACCCTTATAATTCTGTGGTAAGTTCCATGGCTGATTCGACTGGCGTTCAACCAAAACTTTCATAAAGGGTGCATTTTTGTGGACTTTTCTGTTTATTCCTATTCCGGTTTAGAATCAACGGAATAACTTGAATATAGTTTCCCAAAAGAGCGCGTCTTTCGAAAACGGAGTGGTTATTGCGGAGGTGAGCTGAGAACTAACGCTCGGGATAGTCTGCACTTGGTAACACTGCGGCGGCCGCGCACGATTTCGCGCCAAACTCTCCGCCAAAGAACGCGTTTTCTGTGTATTCCGAATAACCCGTATTCTGTTTATTCCATACATTCTGCTATACGATGCTATTCCGTTCATTCCGAAAAGGAAATAAGTCCCAAATAAACAGGTAAACCGAACATTCCGGTCGGAATATATAGTGCAAGAAGAATGTACTCCAAGTCTCGCATTCAAGAGTTGGGCAAATTAGAGTTTCCTTTGTTACGGGTACTAGGGAAATTTTAGATCTCATATGTGCTGTCCTTGCATCGGGGTTCTGCTCTTGAAATGCATGGTAATTTTCAGAATGAACTATCACTCTACTAGCATGTACCAATCAGAATTCGAGGCAACTACATGCAGACAGCCGGCGCTAAGCGCGGGAAAATGTATGCGAGCAAGTCACAGATGGCTTTGGGCTTGCTTGTGATTGGTTGACATAGATAGAGGCGTGAGATTCATTGGCCAATCACTAAGCGCACTTTCCACACTTGAGTGAAAACCGCTCTGACAGCTCACATTTAATGGTTTTGACTGTACATGTACTTGACCATTTTCGCTTCATAAACAAAACCTCGCTTTTTTTTTCTTCTCCAGGCTGTAAATAATGTAGCTGCATGTCTACTTTTCTTGGGAAGACTTAAAGAGGTAAGTTAATTTAAGTACTTTTTCGATATGCGGTCATTTTAACATCAAAGTTACATACTACAGGCTATGAAGAAAGGGTCTTGAAACTTAGCGTGAAAAATCAATGAAATGTAAGTCTCTGTTTAGGAGCATACGGCAAGTTGCTTAGAGCCGAATGAACCATTCGGAACTTGAAGAAAAGGGCAGTAACTGGCGTCAAGGAAGGATTGGGGAGGAAAATAAAGTGGGATTTGTTTTAACCAATCATATCACCAGACTAAATTTCAGCTGCTATCTCCCTTAACTCGCATCTGTTCTCGTGAGATTGATGTCGTATTTCGCTGGTCGCGAAATTGCGAAGTACAAATTTCAAACAGCCTCGAGCCCACCCCAGGCTAACTTCTTGCAGTTTCTTATCGCGGGTATTTGTTAAAGGTAGCCGCAAAATAATGAAGTAAACTCCTTCAGGCCACTATTTTAACGCACAGACTATTTACACCTGTTTCTGGCGACAGATGGCCAAAATAGAGTTGTGTGCAAATTTGAAAACGTCGGGCGGACGTTTTCAAGATTTCGCGTTTTAACTAAAAATCGATAATAACATATTTCCAATTGGGCCAATCCTTTTGTTTTAGATTCACTTGAAATCGTGAAAAAAAAAAGGTGAATGTAGAAACGATTTGAATGCGAACGGAGGTGTTTAATGGTGAAAGTTACCGCTGAATTTTTATCAGACACAGTTATTAACCATAGACAGTGCCCCTTTACCTTTGTATTTGGTTCTCCTTGCAGGCACTTGCCATGTTAGAGAAAATAATCTGGAAGGACCCTACGACAAATCTCCAAGAGGGGCTTGTTTTTAACCTCTGCACCATTTACGAACTCGAGTCCAATTACAGCCTACAAAAGAAGCAAAAGCTTTTGGAACTCGTTTCCAAGCATCGAGGAGACGGCTTTAATGTTTCTTGTCTGAAGATCCCGTAGTAAACTCTATCCGGTTAAGGTCGTACGCGAAAGTCACAGAAAATCAGTCATAAAATTTTAATATTGCTACAAATAGTTGTCCATTGGTAGCATCGAGAGAAATGAAAGAAGAAGCGACAAATGTTATACAGCTGCATATACAATGATATTTACGGTACGTTAAGTCGATGCCACAACGTGTCCCCAACCCTAATTCCATGTTTTAAAAGTAAGTTCTTACTGGACTCGTACAGAGGCAGAAGCAGGCCATCGTTATCGGCACAAATAATACTGAATTTGAGGGCTTGACTGCCCGTCGACGTAGTGCCACAATAGCGGTACTCACTGTTTACAAACATTTCTTTTGATATTCAAATTTGCCAACCACTGGAACAAAGGAACCCTTGTTTCGACGGCCAGTCAACCCCTGGTTGGCACATTAATGATAATAGATGACGTAACGATGAACATCGCCGTATTAATGAGGCAGTCAAGTTTGCATCTATCAGTTGTGCTGCTCTGTGTTTGAGTTTTGTTACTGGACAGAAATTCTGTAGAACTTTACTGATCCCATAAAAGTAGATACATATTTTCCAAATTTGCGTTTTCTCTTGGCGATGCCAAGTTCCATCGTCAAGGTTTCAATTGGCGCTGCCACAGTTCCTTGTGAATACTGGATAGGCCCAGGAACCCACTGCCCGGAGCGTACAACTTCCATATGCCTGTGTCTTAGCGTTTTAGACAGCTATTTCTGGATTGATTTTCCCGTGAAGTTATTCTCCCAGGAACCTTGCTAGCTAATCATAAACCCTGCGTAATTAATGTTTTACACGCTCGCGGACTGGAACTGAACTTTTCGCCAGAGTAGCTCGGTCTGAGACATCCTCGGCCCCAGAGTTGCCTGGCCCTCTTGGGACTTAGTCCTGTGTTTCCAGGCCAACTGGTCCACGTGCCCAGCCTACAGCGGCTCAGAGGGCCAGGCAGCTCTGGGGACGAGAATACCTCAGACCGACAGTGTTTAACTTATATCGCGGCAAATTCAATATCAATGCGGCAAATTCAATATCAATACGGCAACTTCAGATTAAACAAGACGATGTGGAAGCGTATACTTGAGCGTTCTTGTCTTCAGATCGGTATAGTGAAATCAGTTTCAGGAATGGCGAGAACTGTGCAGTGCATTCACGAGGTGTAAAACAAAGAACAGACTGAGGGAATTCCTTTGTTTCACTCCGGTCCTCTCCCCAAAACTATTAATTCTTACAGTCAAAAAAACCATTGACAATAACTCAACCGCTGTGCGGAAAGCCTGGAAAACTAGCGAAGGAAATTAGCAAGTCGACGCAAGCCTTTTCTTTAACAATCTAAATTTAATTTCATCCACTATTATTCGTAGAAAACTCAAAGATATTCTTCTATATGGCATCGTTCGCCTCTTGGATCACTCAAAAGGTCATTTTGTCATTTAAATGAAGTCACTACGTCTCCCAAGTGGTACGTACATGTGTTTGACCACCAGCGAATTCACGCACGCGCAGACGTCACTCCAAAAACGTAAAACAAACAAAATCTGGACCAGTAGCGGTACCTCTGGACGTGTTGCCTGAGCGGTGTACCATGACGAGTCTCCCCGAGATTTCGGCCCGCGGATCGCTTATACCAACCCCCAGTTCGTCGCTGCTTTCAGATACCCGTCCACGACAGCCTGTCTGCCCCCGACGCGGCAGTGAGGGAGAGAAATGTCGGCCCCTAGACCATATGTAACAGATCCCTTACGTACTCACAGCTCAGTTCCGGTTTACTTAATGTGGGATTTCGAGCGATATATATTTGCTATTGTAGTAATTTTCTCTTTCATGTGGTATGCATCGGAGTAGACGGAAGTCAGGTGTCAGTAGACGGTTTGAAAAATTAGCGCATGCGTATTTGCCAAAATTGATAAACTGTTACGGATATGAGGTGAAACCTTAGTTGGCGTCTCTGAGCAATCCTTGACACGCTCCGCACCTCGCGAAGCATTAACCCTGTGACAGGAGATTGTCAATAAGGGTTGTAGGTAGCACGTCGACTTTCACGAGGGACTAGATCCACTTGGATTCGGTCCTGTGTAAACATTATGTATCGATAAAGGGAGCAACACAATACTGCGGTAATAAACGTCGAAATTCGAGGTCTATTATGAAACCAAAAACGGATTGTCTTTCCGCAATTTCTGATATTGTAGAGGTCTAAACGGCTTCAAAATCCTAGCATGTGGGACGGTATGCGTTTCTCATGTATTCCTACCGAGTCCTTGCTGATCATTTTCAACATCCTTTTTAAAGTGATCAACAAACCAGCAAGTCTCAAGAGCAAGTCCAGGCCGGAATTTCGTACCACATAACTTTATCAGTTCACCAAAAACCGCCAAGCGATCTCGATCATGTACGTGAAAAGGTGCGGTGAACCATGTAGAGACTGGTATTACCTGTGTATAGCCCTGTATAGCCACATACAGCCCTGTACAGCACTTTATAGCTGTGTACAGTACAGTGTAGCAGTGTACGGCCCTGTATGTCCCTTTAAAGTTCGTTATAGCCCAGCATATCCCCGTGTAGATGTGTTTAGCTGTGCGTATCCCTGTGTAGCCGCGTATATAGCCCCGTACGACTGTGTATACAACTGTATAGCTGTGTACAGCCGAGTGCAGCTATGCATGGCATCTTTTTTCTCATTTCCGGCTAAATGGTAAGGTTAACTCCTTAGCAAAATGGCCAAAAATAGCCAATTTCACTGCCTTTGCGTTTCGTCGCACTTTCGTCGCGTTCACCTCCAGGTTTACTCTACTTTTAAGTGCATGCCCCGTCTTGCCCGGTGTAATTTTCGGAGTTATGCATGTGCATGAGATCCTAATTGCAAATTTGAGGCCAACCATATATGGTCAAAGCCCTCTCGGAACCATAACTTGGGCTCCTCCGCCCAACTAATTTAATCGAAAGGGAGAAGTTCATTATCATCTGGGCATGCGCAATAACCCACAATGCGGATGGAACACATTTTAGGGGCTCTTAGTTGGTATAGAAACGAACGAAAACCGAAAAACAATACCTACCCGGCAGCGTGGAAGTATGATACGGGCGAATGACGGGCCAACCTCGTCCCCGGGCTCTCTCTCGTTTCTTCTTGGTTTTGTCATTCGAGCTTCTAATGCGCATGCGTTAAGTTTAAAGACATGCACAGAATGTGTTATCACGAGCACAAAGTTTTGCCACGGTGGTTGTGCAATGGGGATGATTCATCGAAGATGTCTTCGCTGAAAGTAAGCATGAATTATACGACGTTTAATACGATCAAACTACAAACGAACGCACACACCGTTGGCGGAAGACTTCCGACGAATACGTTTATAAAATACTTTGAATTCACGAAAAAGGAAGCCCGAGTTCACGCAGATATGCGCCTAGTAATTTTTAAATTCATATTTCCGGCGTTAAAATAATAAATTAATTCATGGATAAGTGAGCCTGCGTGGCTGGCGGTTTTGTTCGAGCGAACAAACAAGCAGGCGGCGAAGCCGCGAGGGGATTGGGGTGGGGTAAAGGGAAGCCTCCTTTCCCCGCCCCAATCCCCTCGCGGCTTCGCGGCTTGCTTCACACAACCGCCAGCTACGCAGGCTATGGATAAGTGACCTAAATGTAGACATTGAACGTTCATTAACTAAGTTTACAATACTTGACGGGAAAACCGTTTCAAATATAGTTGGTCTGAGAAAATGACGACTCCCAAGAGAAAGATATGAGTTGTCCGACCTGGTTATGAGCTCATGACACAACTAAAACACATCATTAGGGAGCTTAAGCAAAGGCGTTTTTCAGCGACGTACGTCAACCGGAAATGAAGCGTTTTCGTTTCAAACAGCCTCGACGATTCCAGCTTTGCACTGCTCAGTGTCTTTACTCTTATAAAGACGATTTGCCAGAAAATTTGAGTGAAAGCACTGCCGAAGAATACAAAACGTCCACTTCCGGTTGACGTACGTCGCTCAAAAACGCCTTTGCTTAAGCTCCCTAAAAATGGTGGCCTGCGTCGCGGAATGATTACACCGCACTATAACAGAGGTGTGGTCGATCTGCGACGTAGGCCAAAACAGTGGTTACTCTATTGTGTCCGGTACCCGAAGAAAGAGCGATTGTTTGTAACGGAAAGCTTTGGTTCCTTTAAGGCACCCCTCTTAACCACGCCCTGATCAGTTTTATTATGACTCAGAAGTCCCTATTCTGGAATTTTACCTACGTTGGTCTTACAGGTTTTTCTTTCTTCTTCTCTGCGGTGACAATGAACTGCGAAGGGTTTCACGGTTCTTTGTCGCCGCCTCGCGGCAAAATTTCGTTCGTACTTTTCAGCCAATGTTGAACCAAACGCGAGGAAACCATGTCACATAGGATTCGAGCTGTGCTATAACTCATTTCTTGTTTACCTCTGAACTGTGAAATTAGTTCCATTGTTCCATCACAGTGATAAGAAGTCCAACTTTTTATTTTTCGGTGATTATTCTCCGCCCAAACAGCGAATAAAAAAACTTCTTACCTCTCATAGAAAGGACTGCGTTTAGAAAAGTTATCTAAAAGATAACGAAGGACGAACTCACAGGTGGCTGGCTTTATTTGTCTTTTGAAATGTTCGTTGTTATTATTGAAATTTTAATCTCTTTTGTCTCTAGGGGTTTTACCATGAACCAAAACTGAGACGCATTGTCCCCATTATTCTGCTGGAAAATCCTTCGTTTTTCACGTCCTTTTGTTGTTGTTGTCACTTAGTTTCGGTGTTTAATTAAAGAGTATCTTTACCATTATGCTGAAATGATTGAAAATATATGCATCGTATATCGTGTGTTTGGCAATTCATTATTTTTTATGCGGAGGGGTGTTGTTGGCAGACGCTTGTTTGAAGAGAGTACACACCTCAAGCTTAAATTCAAAGGCTGTCGAGCAATGGCAGTTGCCAGGTGAAAGTATTAAATGGGCATTTCTTGTGAGAATCCTTCAATCAGGTCACTTGTTTTTAGTTGGTGCACGTCATAGCGTGTCATTTATTGTTTATATGATATTTGTTATGTACATTTCTAGTTTTGGTTAAGAATCCACGCGATACGCTGGAAAAAGCCTTCAGTACGTGTGTGCCGTTTTCAGAGAAATGGTTCTGTTTTATTGTGAATTCTACGGAATCTTTGCGTACGACTCACCGTTTTCCTTTTTTTGTATGTTTTCTTTTTTATAGCACTCTTGACGGAATAAATATACTTCTCTTCAAAGCTGGAATATTATCCCAATTTAATAATTAACGTTGTTTTTAAGCACGGAAAAATTGCAATTTCCATCAAGTTACATTGAACCAGTTACCCTGATGACGAGAAAAGAGCTCGTTTTTACAAATTGCCGCTGTTTGGGAATTAAAAAGTTCACTGATGTCCTTTCGCAGGAGCATATTCCACCGGGAACAACATCAATGCTGCTATGATTTTTCCATATTGATAATTTAGGTCTGTCTGACACGTCGAAGTGTCGATTTATTAGTAACAACGTATGACAACAGCTAAACACTCCCAAATTTGATAACTTTTATCTTTGTACCTTTCCGATAGCTTCTTCTGGAAACCGGGCCAAAGTGGATATAAATAAGTGGTGTAACTCTGACTTCTAAGATACCCACGCCTTTTTTAACAGTTCCACTATGCATTATGAAAATCTACTCACATTGCCTGAATATAATATAAAGATCTGCCAGAACCCTGCCTGTGTGTGAGCGTGTGTTTACACGAGATAATTCCGTCGGTTAATTTCCGTCGCTTCTGACCTGCCGCTATTGTTTTGTTGCTAACAACGAATTAACCTTTTACTTTGCGGCCTCTGTATGTGCATATCGAACAGCCTGAAGCTATTTCTAAATGTGTTACTTTTTAGTTCTCTCTTTGAAAACCAATAATTGCAGGAAAAAAAAAAATTTGCTTGTGGCATTTTCCGTTTTTCGAGGGGTCAACGTCTCGGGGACGAACTCAGTTGCAAGCACTTTCTGAAAAACGATCGAAAAGGTAAAATTTGACCCTCGGGCAAATATGATTTACTTACGTTGACGGCTGAGTAACATTTAGAATCGTCATCGCTGACAGATTTCCATTCGATAATGAGCGAAACAGATTTTTCAAACCAGGTAACTGGATCCACAGTGGGAAGTCGTGTATTAAAAAGAAAACAAAGGACATGATTTCACTTAACTGAAGCCTGAGTTTCCGCCATACAGTAAATTGTAATATTGCCAATGGCAAACTGAAGGTTATTTTTAGGGACGCTGTTCACTCACAAAATTGCAAAAGAAAAAGTAAACATTGTGTACGACTAAATAGGGTTTCTGTACTGGGATAACAACTAACTCTTTCATGAAAACTAAGAGAATCGGTTAAGTTTTCACTGATACAATAAGGGTGCTACGAAAACCCTCGTGTGAACTAAAACCATCTTTTTTAAAATTCAAAGCAGATGATCGCTTTTGCGACATAGAAAAGCTGCTCTCGTTTACTGCATACTTTTGGGGAATATACGTGAATATAGGTATGTACAATTTTGGTGGATGAATTGCCTAAAGTTTAAACAGTTTTTTTTAACGCTCGAGCAACGTTACCCTCCTCTATATATAAAAAAATAAAAAAAATAAAAAACCGAAAAAAAAACACCAGCATGTCAGAAAGTCGTGATGATCTTGTGTGAAAGAACACTAATTCGCAAGGTTCGAGTATGTTATTTGTTTCTTGAGCAAGAATTCTCGTTTATTGGTGTATTTCGCGTGATTGTGTTGATTTTATCGCGCCCAGGCGAATACGTCAGCTGAAAGCGCATGCGTCTAGCCTCTCTTGACGTCATAAAGCACGGTTTAGTTGACGGCTTGTAGGTTGCTGAACGCGAAGTTGGTGGAAGCGAAGGTTGTTTCATTTGGTGAGTACAATTTTCCTCATATTTTTTTTAACATAAAGAAGTGTGACAGTCTTATGTGCTAGTCTGGATAAGGTAAATTGCTCAGAGGATATCATTCTTGCTTAGTAATTTGACAATTTTGCCTCGTTTGTTTCTCTTTCTATGCAAACCCGAGTAATGTTTGCTGATGGGGTCATGCGACTGGTGGGCGAACGTTGCGCCACCTGCATTCGGCAGTTCGTTTCTGTTTCACCTTATTATGCTCAAAGAACTGGTCGTGGTCCTTCAAATAAATTCCTACACTTCGTTGCCCATCAACTGTGGAATTTTGAGAGCAATGGTCATTTTCGAAGTCGCTTTTCGATGTTTGGTTTTGTAGATTTGATGATAAATTATACTAGCCTTAAATTTGACTCTTCTGCAAGCTTCACTGCGGCTAACACTTTGCTATTCTTACTTTATACATTTCCGAATGATCTCACAGTGAAGATCAACGCGATTGTCAGTTTTCGTTGCACACGAGCTCAAAGAGTTAAAATGCCCACGAGCGAAAAAAGACTTGTTTGAATTGCACGACAAAGGAAGTTCGCGAGGCGCTCCTTAGCTTTGTTGACATATTTAATCTTTCATACTTGCAAACTGGCGAGCTACCACCGAGCAATTTTGCGAGAATTAAATCGATTATCCAATCTAGAAATTCACTGTCTTATTGTTAGAGGTCGAGCTATGCACATACTTGCCCAAATTTCGTCCAGACGTTTTGTGTCGGCGATGAAATCGAGCTCCGTCGCTCAAGTTATGTTTAAGTTTGTAATTCAAAAATGCGTCATTTTCTTGGTAGATTTTAGCGATTTGTTCCTCCCTCCCACGCTCTAGAAGATATAGATTTCTTGCACAAGTCCGTTCGTTGTACATATTTGTACAACGTTTTGGTCTTGCAAAAATCTCTAACCCCTTCTTGCGTCCTTTGGGACTATTGTTTATAACCGTGTCAAATGAATTGTTAAAAATATTCCCCGATCGAAGCCAAGAGGTTCCGTTTCGATTGAAAACCATGAAGAAGAACGGCTATTCCGCTTCCGTTTGAGTTAAGAGTAGCTGATTTTTTACAGATGACCGAGGAGCCTCTTCAGCTGTAACATTGAAGGATTTCGCGCTATACGAAACAATGTTGTGCAGATCGATGTTAAGCTTACACTCTTCCCTTTTGTAATGAATAGTGGCTTGTTGAAAAAAAAAAAAAGTTCTGGAGAACTTAAAATGGAATAGCACAAGTGCTGTAACACGTATTTCAAATCGTGAAAAAATAATTTTTGAAGATTGCTTGGCTTTACATAATTTAACACGAAGGACGATTATCGCCCCTCACGTAACAGATACTGGAACCTTTGCTGCTACAATTTTTTTCTGGTATTAAATTTCTTGAGTGGCCAAGCACTTGTCATCTCGAAATCTCATACCAGCCTTAATGGCACTCGAGAAAAGGAAAGTTTACCTGTTTTGGTGTAATTATAGGTTTTAATATCCCGCTGATCTCGATATGTCCGCAGTTGCCTTCGAAAAGATCATGTCAGGACAAAGGGAAGGACCGTTGTAGGACAAAGGTTAATTTGTAGTGTGTTTGGTCATACGAAGTTCAGCTCTTTTACCATTTACACTGGCATGCGTTTTGATATACCTTACATTGTTTGTCATTAGCACTGAATAGCTTTCTGTTTGGGCTAAAAAAGACAGTATTAAGACTTATCTTGTATTCATAATACAAATGTGTGGAAGTGAGCCAGGAGAAAATTTATTCAAACATCAAATTTACTTCCTTTGTCAACGGCTTGGCTGTTAGCAGAAAGGGTATTTAATTGTTTCAAGGTGTGTGAAGTTTTAACTTTTCCGTGGATAGAAGGCAAGTTGTCATTGACGTTTGGGGAAGGTTTACATCATTTCAACAGTCGCTCTGTACAACTTTCTGTTTCAGTGACAGCCTTACATCAGTGTGTATACATGCATCACAATTATGTTTTGTTTCAATTTTTTTACCTCACTTAAAATGATTGAGAGAACTATTAAATGTCAACCGTTTGTTTATAGATCAGAGGAATAAATACTGCATACATAAAACCATTAAGTGACACACAGTGACTCTCCTGAAATGGAGTGTGTATCCCAATTGTTAGAATAGTGAGCTTGATTTCAATTGTAGCTATGGTGACATTTATTTTATCCTTGGTTTTTAAGCGTCAAGTTTTTTGCTGTTCTATTGTGTCAATGCGGCTGTTGATGAAACTTGTGTGGGCTAATTAATTCACAGTCGATTTTTTTTCTTTAAAGCCAAATCTTTTTGTTTTAAAGTGCAATCCAACAAAGGAAGGCTCTCTCTCTGTCTCTCTGTCTCTCTGTCTCTGTGTGTGTGTGTCTCACTCACTCACTCTCACTCACTCACTCACTCACTCTCACTCACTCACTCACTCTCTCTCACTC
>BLFK01000271.1:195167-209110 GCA_014634185.1 Astreopora myriophthalma
TAACCCCCCCCCCCCCCCCCCAATTTTTTTCTTTACCATAGTTGAAAGGAGCTGATGTCTTGCCTCTTGAATGGGCCAATTTTTTTGTCTGAAGGTGTTATCATGCATTTTTTGTTGTTTTGCCTTGCCTGTGCAAGGCAACTTGATCACAGGCAGCTGCTGAAATCAACATGACTAATGATAATGGCAAGGGACAATAATAGGTTGTTTTGTTTTATACTAGTGCAACCAAAACAAAACAATTTAAAAAAGCCCCCAAAATTGTCTGGAAATGGGATTGATTATTTCTTGTGCCTAGTGCATCACAGTCCTTTGTAAGAAAATTCCCTCCTGTGTTACTGCACCTTGTATATATGGGATTTTAGAGAGACTTAATTTGGGATTGGAAGGTATAACCTAAGTTGAACTGGGCTGGAACAGTCAAATTGGATAACACTACAGAGACGAAAGGTTGCATGTTGTTTCTTTCTTTCAAGTCAGTTCTATTTTTGAGCAGCAACCACTGCTTAGAACATGATACTGTATACTGAGCAGAGCAGAGGTACAGCTTATCAAATTTGAATATGCTTACACAGGACCACTTTAGTTCTTTCTGTGCATGTAGATCAATAGAGTTTGGTTGGAGACTCATAACTTGCATGATGTGGATTTATGTTTATATTTTTTGGCACTGTCCAAAGTATGATGCCAAACTGTAATCATCAGAGATCAGCATGTTATTTATATGTATGCAATTTTTCTGATTAGTTATTATTTGTTTTGCTGCTTTCAATACCTAACCACTAACAATTTAATGCAAATGTCATTAATACCACAATCACTTTGTCATCAATGCAAATGAACTTGGATTATATCAATACATTGGGAGAATTGGGCATGTTTCAGTGTCAATTTTTCTTCCCGATCACCGCTCAACGATTTCTTTGAAGTGTGATTACAGGGCAATATTTATGCATATGATATCAGAACACTGAGTCCATTGAAGAATTTTTCATCGCCATTTGGAAGACTGGTATTTTATTTTGTGGCATCTATCCTGAGGACAACTTTGTTGTAACCGCCAATGTGACATGACTGCTAACGGTATGTACAACACAATCATTGTTTTATTTTATTTTTGTAATGCCATTAACTTTTTTGTTTGCAATCTTGAATTTGTTCTTTAATTTGTAAATCCTTGCTTGCATTTAAACCATAATCTAATTTGTGTTAATATTCAATTAACCCATGCGTTTCGAACCTTGACAGGCAAATTTAGTTAGATGTCCCTCTGTAAAGCACATGGGAAACTTCATATTATTATTGCCTGACAACATCTAACTTTGTTGAGTGGGGTTGCAAACCGTGGCCCTAGAATATTGTTAGATGTTGTTAAGAGTAGGTTCAACTCAAACTTCTGGGCCAACAAATCTCGGAGAGATTTAGCTTGGTGTTTACAGCAAATGGCAAAAGTCAGGCTGAAATGTGCTGTTTACCAACAAAATCAATGAATGTTGTTTAATTTCAGCTTATTTGTTGCCTGTTAGCTCTAGCTATTTAGCATGTGTTAAAAAGAGAGGTAGGCTAAGATAGGGGATTTTCATGGTTTATGACAAGCAGCAATCTGCAGTTTTCTGTTAGCTGTTGGCTGTAAACGCAATGCTAAATCTCTTTAGTGTGGCACAAACTTTTAATGCAGTAGCTAACAGCCCTTAACAATGTTGGGATTGAACGCGCCCCGCACACGTTATCGAGAGATTTCATGATTTTTGTGCTAGGGTCCAATGTCCAATGCTATACTAGTTGAACATTGTGGAATGTGGTTGGACCATTGGCATATTGTCTGCACAACATTACACTACGGGAAGCATTTGCGTTTACACAGGCCAAATTTTGTAGCCCTTCACGAATATAAACTTTTCAAATCTAAACACTTGCCTTTAAAATTGAGGTATAAAAGCTGATTCCTTTTATCTGATAAATAGCCATATAATAAATTGAACCTGTTTACTGAAATTCCTTGTCAAGTAATGCTGGTAATGTTAATCCCATAAACAGAAATTGTGTTCACACAAACGTTAAATGTGTTTAAGAGTCAGGAGCGGCATCTTGTTTATTGATGATGTAGTTGAAATGTTACATAATAAGTCGATTCCTGGAATAAATAAAGCACTGAGAGAGTCTTGTCTCAATTTTGAGTTTATTCTTAGTTTTTGTCTTTGTCACACATTTTGTATATGGAGCCCCTAAGTCAGTTACATAATATACCCCCAGAATTGTTTTCCCCATTCAGGTGTAATTTTGTGGAGAAAATAGCACAATCAACAGAGCATTGTCATTTTTTTGTTTATTGAAATCTTTGCAATTATGACCAAAGTACCATTGTATTTTGTTCTTTGGGAATGAAAACATTTTAGAAGCAGAAAAGTGGCTAGTGGCTAATCAGTGGATGGAATTTTATTTTATCAGTGGCTAAATGAAAAAGAAGGGAAATTTAGAGAAAGTTGGGAAAGATTTTACGTACACTGTAAGCACTTCTTGTGGCAAGCTTTTCATCATGCTCTTTAGCATACCTCTGGGCATGAAAAAGTATGGAACTTAAGTGCATAGTTTGATGGCAAAAAGGATAAATAACAGGAAGCCATAACTTGTATTTCCTTCAATTATGAGCTTGTTATGATAATGGTGTATTACCTACCTGCATGTCAAAAATGTTATTAGAAACATCATGCAATGCTTTCATGCAAGAAACTCACTTTAAAAAATAGAGAAGTCATTTTTGTTAAATGCTGTCAGTACACCATACAGACTTAGACTCAAAAAATTGTGGCCTTCACTGTTGGTGTTTCTATGGTTGTTGTCATTCAAAAATTTGTTATATTGAATAACAGATGCACTTTTACTTTTACATAATGTGACAATTTTCTTATTTCTGAAATCATTTTCACTGTGATACTTTGAAATCCCAGCTCTCTTTTGGATGCTCTGTACAAGTGCTAGTCTTATCCAATCTAATGTGGTGTGTTAATTCAATTATTGTGGGCCATTCTTTTTTTTAAAGCAAAAACTAATTAAAAGGGGAATGCTTTTTAATGTGTCAGTTCTTAATGTTTGTGACAAGTTAGGGGGGGGGGGTACTGTTTAATAAACAAGCAAGAGTGTTTTATCAGGTTTTAAACCACAAGGCAAAGCCAAGTGGTTTTAAACCCAATGAAACAAGACCTGCGAGTTTATTGAACGGCTTCAAAAACATTCCAGAGTGTGTCCCTGTGGTGTCCGAACAGTGGTTCAAATTGCAACAGGAAATATTAGCATACAAGAAAAACAAGCTATGCCTTACTAGTATCTATATAAAGAGTACTAATGGAATGTCCTATCTGGTTTAAAGCTCATGAATGCATGTGATGAGGCTGTTATGCTCATGAATTATTAACGAGTTTTGAAGAGATATTAGTGCTATTACACTACTCTTCAATCCAAGTTAAAATAAAGTTGATGATGACACAAAAAGCCTTAAATAATTAAGTCAGCTGCTTCCAATGAAACACTGAAAGTAACTTGTAAAATTTAAACAAGAATGTTTTCTAATTAAGATACCTTAGCATATTGACTTTGAAAGAACTTGTACTATATACCATTATCTACTGTCATTGACCAAAGTATCAGTTCCAAAGTTTGTAAATTAATGGCAGTTTGTGATTTGTTTTTAATTAAATTGCTTTAAGTTCTTTGTGAAATTTCAAGAGAGGGACTTTAAATCCTTAATATTGTCATACATAGTAACCTAAAATCCCTCAAGTGCAGGCCCCCTAAGGACTAGTATCAAAAGCCAGCCAATAGTTTTCTGAAGGGGGTATTCTGTGAAAGGGTATAAATGTGCATACATTTGCATAAATTTTGTTTTTCCATAAAGAGTTGTAAAACCAAAAAGCCAAGTAATTACAGTGCCAATTATGATCTGGAGAAATTACACCCTTTGGCCAAATGCCAATCGAAGTAAGTCACAAATTGGTTTTACTAACCAATCAGAATGCAGCCTGCGTCAAGTGCGTGAAAAACGGAGTGATTAAACCACAATAATGTGTTTAGTTTTGCATGTGATTGGTTGAAAAGTTTGCAAGTTCTTTTATGTGATCATAGAACAAGCTAAAACCCAAGCAATTACTCAATTGAATTAAAGTGCTCTAAGTTGAAATAATATCATCCTGTGACATTCTCAGATGTGATGGTGTAATGCAAGACTGGTTTGATGTAGCTATTTAGCAAGAAATCTGGGAGTTTAAGTGAAAAGTTTACGTGGCGGATTTAACTTATATAGATTTGTTTACTTTTTCAAGTCGGTTTGACATTATCATTGCTTTCTTTGTTCCCAGAGTAATAGCAATAATTATGGGGAAACATGGCAGCAAACTCAAACCTGAGGTGTTGGCCGACCTCAAACGAGAAACGGAATTCTCAGAGGCTGAACTCAAGGAGTGGTATAGGGGCTTTCTGAAGGACTGCCCAAGTGGTCATCTTACTGTAGAAGAGTTTAAAAAAATCTACAGCAACTTTTTTCCACATGGTGATGCCTCTAGGTTTGCAGAGCATGTCTTCCGCACGTTTGACAAAAACGATGATGGCAGTATTGACTTTCGCGAATTTATGTGCGCACTGTCTGTGACGTCACGAGGGAAACTGGATCAAAAATTGAAATGGGCCTTCAGCATGTATGACATGGATGGCAATGGTTACATCTCAAAAGATGAAATGTTAGAGATCGTTAAAGCAATTTATAAGATGGTGGGCAATGTTATGAAGATGCCTGAAGATGAAAGTACACCGGAAAAGCGGACTGACAAGATCTTTACCCAAATGGATACAAACGAAGACGGGATGCTGTCATTAGAAGAGTTCATTGAAGGAGCAAAGGGCGACCCTTCCATTGTACGTCTGCTACAGTGCGATACGTCACAATAAGACTTCTCTTCACGTTACGTCTTTGTTTACATTATTTTTTTTTTGTAACTATCTGAGCTTAATCCTTTCATTTCTGAAAATGACTACAGTAGATATGAAAGTCTGATGTCTGATAGAAGTGGACTGCCCCAGAGAGTTGTAATGGTTAAATGGAGCTTACCATAAATTGTCCTCAATATCTTGAGTGTAGCATACCAAATGTGATTATTATAACTATGATTAGGAATTTATATAGCTGTGACACTTTCCATGTTTATTCTCGGGTACCCTTCCTCCACTTAAGGATATGGCCAAGCCACAGATACTGGAGGTACTGTGTTTCCTACCTTCTGCTAGCTTCATAACTGTCTGTTACATGGTTAACATGCTTATACGTTGCGTATGGATATTTAAATCAAAACGGCAACCGCCAGGGCTGAAATTTTCATGGGAGCAAATTCATAGGCAAGTCGGTGTTCTGTATGACAGTGGTTCATATTTTAGATGGAGTTGTGGCGATACTCTCGTCACCAGAAGCCACGATTCTTTGGGTCAGCACAGAGAATGACGACCTCCAACCAGTTACGACATACACGCAGTCATAGTGGTGGTCCATTTTTGTAATCATTGGCAACCATTGTTTGAAATTTCCGTTAGAATGCAGAATAACCGGACCTCTGATTCGCGGACTTCTTGGTTCAGTCATTCTTGGTGCTGACCAGAAGAATCACAGTCTCTAGGGACAACGGTAGTCTAGCGACAGCAATTTTAAGGAGGTTTTTTTTTAATTTTTATTTTATTTTTTCAAAGGAGAACTTGTTTCATTCAAATTAACTGTTGTAGAGAGAATTGTCGTACATGTGTCATGGGTCGTAAGGAAACATTTGGTTTTCAAGTATCAACAAGTAAACCAGCGTAATTGTTTTCTTTTGTTCTCCCTGTTTGTGTTCATCTAGTAGGGAAGTGTGAAAGAAAAGGTGCACAACATTAATCATTGATCATTTCACTCAGCCTTGTTTAAAGGAAGGGGGATATTCCACTTTTGATTGCCTTTTACGCTGCTGTTGACCATCATAATTAATGTTCAATAGTGTCGTAAATGGCAATCTTAAGACATGGTCACACGTAATGGAGTCCTAAAATATAGATTCAAATAGAAATCAAACTAGCAAAATTCATGAAATAATTGCTTAATATATCCTCACCATATATTAGTAAGTTATGTGTTAAACAAAAACTAAGAGCGGAATGATATATGAAATGAATCATCCATTGTACTGCGGATACGAAATCAAGTGAAGCTGCGACCCTCGCAGTTATGAACGCAATTTTAGAAGTTGCCTAGAGAAGCCTGAAAAAGTTCAGGACTTCAACGGGGTGCACGACTTTTTATGAGGCCCTCAAGAACTTCAGTCTATATATTTATTGCTCGACGACTGGTTGGTTTTTCCTTTATCTCTATATTATTCCTTCATGTATATATGTTAACGGATGTATATACTGTTTATTTAATGCTTAGTTTATTTCTTTGTAAAAATTGACAGGCTGCTTTGTAAAGTGCACAGAATTGGAAATTGGAGGAAAATTGATAGTACCAAATTGGAAGAATATCATTGTAAACCTACCAAGAAAATCCATCCTAGCAATTACTGATTCTCATCAATTTAGCAAAATCAAAAGGAAAAGTATAACTGTGGATGTGTTTTGCCTGGTTGTATGGCTTTGGCCAGTCCCAATATGCGAGGATTCAGAAAGAGGACACATGAAAACGAAAAGATATTTTTTTCACAAAATGACTCTTAAAGTTATCATGGCCTCCTCCAATACAGCAACTTTAAAAAATAGCATGTATTTTATTAAGGTAAAATTTGTTTTTAGTTGGCAGGATGTTAATGTAATAGTAGCTCTTGCTGGTAAGACCTAGAATTGTAAGGTTACTTTCATTGTGTCGTTTGAAAGTGACCCTCGCTGTTAATTGAGGTCTTTGCTATCATTGTAAAAAGCTTGCATAACCCGACTGTGTATGATACTCACGTTTGGTTGAGATATTGAATTAAAAATATGTAAAGTTGGATGTGCAGGAACATTCGACATTGAATCTTGGAAAAGATTGAGGGGCTATTTATTTCTGATTATCCCAAGATTTGTAAATAAAATGACAACTGAAATAAAGTGCAAAAATATGTTTTGCTGTAGTCATGGTTGATTTGTCATGTTACCCGCAAAATTTCTTTCATGATGTCAGCAGGAGTTTATTTGTAAGGAAATGCACTCATAATTGTTTTTGTGTAACATTATTGGTTTGTATTGTGCTAACCGCTAATTGGTGCGAACTAATTCTATCGTTATTTGGTTGGCTTTAGAGCGGTTTTCAATTGAGCGAGCCAATCACGTGCACCCTTCAGCCTCCCACAATTCACGACGTGGCTTTACTAGCCAGTCAGAACTTATCGTAAACTTCTCGCGCCACCTTCTCAGCCAATCAGAGGCAAAATCAAAACCAATCGTAGCCTGCTCGCACGCATTTGCCCGCGCTTAGCGCCAGCTCCGTTTGGTGTCTTTGCGTTATGATTGGCTCTTGTAATTACTTTGTTCAGTTTGTTTTTACGGTGCGCAATTTAGTTGTATTTATATTAAATCCCTGATTATTCATTGCATATCCTGTGACTTCTTCTTTTTTTAACCATTAAACACTCGCTTACTGATGTGACAGCTTTGGACCCTTAACATCCACGCCAGCAGTTACTTAAGTCTCTTCTCTTCGAACCTGTGTTGGTGATCTTCGGTAGACAGCTACATCGAAACCAGAAACAAGTCTTTGTTAACTCAGTAGACTAGGGCAGCTTAATGCCATTTAGATACACTATCGAAGTTTGCAAGAAAAGCAGGTAGATATGGAACATTTCATCTCTTGCCATCATCATCACCCTGTTTTTTTTAAATGAACCACAAGGCATGCAGAGTCCAGGAAACTGTTCTAAGTTGAGAACCAGTAAGCGCAGTCGGGTTGGAGGGTCGGGTCGGGTCGTGTAATCTCAGTTGATCAGAAGTAGGCACGGAGGAGAGAACTGTTGGCGAGCTTAGCGTGCAAAGGATCTATGTTAATTTCACATCTTGAAGTTTCTTTTTCACGGTTTTAGTGCTATTTGTTATGATTTTCTATTCATTGAAGACACTTAAAACCCCGAAGGTATTGCCATAGCATAGGCTGGGGTGCATGGTCCTTGAAATTTTCAATGATTGTTTTTGGGGTTTACTTGTACGGCTGTGCTGCCTTTATATTGTCTTTATGGCGGTTTTGAAAATGCAGTGTGCTTCAAAAAGATGTGATTGACCTGGCTGATCAACGCCCCCATTGCTCTGGCCTTGTTGTTTAGCTGTGCAGTGAAGTTAGAATTTACCAAACAATGCATTGCATACTTGGGAATGAAGTTACTTTCATTTCAACAGACAATTGTTTTGAGTACGTGGCCTCCAGGCAATTTTAATTGCCTGGTTATAACCTCCCTAAGTTGGGTCAGTGGATTCGGAAACACTTCTGGACCTACGTAGTTTTACTAAGCCAGAGAAAGGAATAGTTGAAGTAAGAGTCAGTTAGTCTCTACTGATTTATAACTTGGCATCAGCAGAGGTAACATTTGCTAATGTCTTTCGCGAATTGAAAGGGTCAGTGCTTCGTGTTCGTGCGTAACATCAGCTCACCATTCAGTTATCGCTTGCCAAATAATGCTGCAAATGTCTTCCAGCTCGTGCTAACACATCTCACCGCTGATGCTCATCACGTCTCCATGGAAATTAAACTGTACGTGCACGTGTTCTACCGGAGCTGTCATTCATAGGTCTTGCGGGTGTACTGGTCTTATTGCCAGAGACTCACTGAGTTGAACGTCCCGTCTTTTAGGTTGTTTGCAGTCCGAGTCTGAACAATGGGAAAACAAAACAGCAAACTGAGGCCCGAGGTCCTGGCCGACCTCAGAGAACAAACAGAGTTCACGGAAAGTGAACTACAGGAGTGGTACAAAGGTTTTCGCAAAGACTGCCCTCACGGCCTCCTGACTGTGGACGAATTCAAGAAAATCTACGGGAACTTCTTCCCTTACGGTGACGCGTCGAAGTTTGCCGAGCACGTTTTTCGCACGTTCGACGCCAACGGCGACGGTTCTATCGACTTCCGCGAGTTCATCTGCGCCCTGTCCGTGACATCGCGTGGTAAGCTGGATCAGAAGCTCAAGTGGGCTTTCAGCATGTACGACTTGGACGGCAATGGTTACATTTCAAGGCAAGAAATGTTAGAGATTGTCAGGGCGATTTACAAGATGGTGGGTTCGGTTATGAAAATGCCAGAAGACGAGAGCACGCCGGAAAAACGGACGGAGAAGATTTTTAGACAAATGGACAAAAACCTGGACGGCAAGCTTTCACTTGCGGAATTTATTGAAGGTGCAAAGAGCGACCCTTCGATTGTACGCCTACTCCAGTGTGAGCCCCCTTCTACAGCTTGAAAACTCCAACAGTATTGCTTAAAGATTTACTTTTGTAACACTTTCCTATTTGCCCGACGGCAAATTTTAATTAGCAGTCTGTTGGGAAAGCTGAATTAATAGGAAGCCTTGTAGAATTGTGTCAAGTGAATATATTTGTAGCTTATCTTCTGGCGCTGGCCGTCAAAAGATGGCTTTTCTTGATAAGGTTGTAAGGCACTGAGTTTACCACATCTGTGGGTCTTACAACGTTACGCAAGCTGCGTGTTTTTTATTTTTGTGCGTTTCGCAGGTCAACTGTCTTGAGATATATAGCCCCGTGAGAAAGAATCCACTGTTTCAATAACCTCCTAGAACTGAAATGTGATTAATCGGTGCTAAACTGGAGAAGATCAGGGAAATTATCGAAGCTCGCCAGACTGGTATTTATTTATTTATGTCGGTTATTCTCAGTCCGGAAACAGCCTAGTTTTATCCTGTCAGTTCCCACAGTGGATTCAGTGACTAAATGTTTCAAAACACCAGACACTTCTGGTCAAAAGTTTGTTGTAGCCTTGGAAAAAAAATTGTAATGGAATTATTGGTCTAGAGAGCTTCATGCACGAAGCAGTGGATTTTTCTTTTTTTTAAGTGTTGCAGTATTCAAGATTGTCAGATGTTAGTACTTCTGATTTTAAGTTACATTGCACGGGTTAAAAATATAGAAAGTTACAATTGGTAAGAAGGACCTATTTACTCGTAGTATGGTCGAGTTCGCTGTTGTGGACAAGCTGGCGCCACAACTTTCGGGATTCGGGATGCGTGCGCAGTAGATTCCGATATACCGCGGGACCGTCCCGGATGCGTGCGCATTAAATAGTGCGCGGGCATTGAAGATTCTTGTGCTTTAGGTTGTGCTGGACTCGCCTTTTCCGAAGGACAAACGAGACGTTTTCCTTCTATGGGGTTGACGTAAACGTAGGACGCTTCACAGGAAATGCTCCAATACAATAAAACATCTCGTCAACTATAAAAAAAAAAAATAATAATAATTCCAGTAGTGGCATTACTCGCCTCACAGCAAGATGCTGGGTGACGTAAAAATATGTGCCGGGTTGAGTGTTTTGGTTGTCTACTATAGTCCGAGAGGTTCCCCTTCCTCCAAAACAACATTTGAATTGAGGTAGACATGACCTCCGGCGCACTTAGCCATAGCGGCCTTGCTAAAACAGTCCTCTTGAAAGTCAAGTCACGTAAATTAAGTCACATTTACCACACTCAACGGAAGTTGTGCAAAGAGCGCGAGCTTTGCGAGAACCATAGGAAGGAATAGGCAGTACTTTGCGTCCTCTTGTAAGTAAATTGCTTCTTCATCGAGGAGAGTGCAGTAGTATTGTCCTCTTTCATTTTTCTTATGTCCAATTTTCAGTGGAAATTTAGGCGTCCTTTTGTTTGAACGGAAACTAACGCGGGGGAGTTCTTTTCGTAACCACCTTGTGCAGTGCAGTAAAACGGAGCCCTGCTCAGTAAATGCATTGGTAGTTCAGCTTCGTCGGTAGACGAGCAGGTCAGCACGCTTGGATGAAATTCAAGTGAGCTCAGTGCACACAGTTTATCTGTAATCTTTGCCAGCGAGACCAACTTCATGACGTCTTGAATTAATTTTCAGCAAGAGAATTCCTCTTGAGCGAGCGTCTCCTGAAAGCAAGCGCCAGGCGGCGGTTACGCCGGCTAACAAAAAAGAATCGCTTAATACGACGTCTCAACTGATACACTTCCTTAGAAAGATCAGCTCGCAGTTAGCATTCCTAACCAAAACGATGTAATCTGATTTGGTTCAGCAGGTCCTGCCGAGCTAGCTAAAGAGGAAAGATGGGAAAGCAGAACAGCAAACTGAAGCCCGAGCAGCTGTCGGACTTGAAACAACAAACAGAATTCAACGAACATGAACTACAAGAATGGTACAAGGGTTTCCTCAAAGACTGCCCAAGCGGCCACCTAACGGTCGAGGAGTTCAAAAAAATATATGGCAACTTCTTCCCATATGGCGACGCGTCCAAGTTTGCGGAGCACGTGTTTCGCACGTTCGACCAAAACAATGACAACAGTATCGATTTCCGCGAGTTCATCTGCGCTTTGTCGGTCACCTCTCGCGGGAATCTGGAACAGAAGCTCAAGTGGGCTTTCAGCATGTACGACCTGGACGGCAATGGTTACATTTCCAGAGAGGAGATGCTGGAAATTGTTAGAGCGATCTACAAGATGGTGGGTTCGGTTATGAAAATGCCCGAGGACGAGAGCACTCCGGAGAAAAGAGTGGAAAAGATTTTCTCGCAGATGGATAAGAACGACGACGGCAAACTCTCCCTCCCCGAGTTCATTGAGGGCGCCAAGAGTGACCCGTCGATCGTACGCTTACTTCAGTGCGATCCCGCATCGGGCGGATCAGGTTAAAACACGAAGAGTAATTGCCCGTAGGATAGTCTTTGAAACAATTTTTCATGTGCTCTTTTATTCAATAGAAGAATGTTGTAGTAGCACCCATCTCCTCTGGCAAAAAAAAAAAAGAAAGCTTTTTCAAGTTTCGACGGCTGGTTACTAATTGGCCTTTAATTTAACTCTTTAAGTGCACAGAAAACCAACGTCAGCGACTGATAATAAAATACCGTGTTTCCGTTACTGAATGAACCCCGTTAACTTGCGACAGAATTGCTATTTCTGTGGATATAATTCTCGCCAGATAAGACCGCGCTCAGTTTAATAATGTCAAGAAGAGCGTTTGTTGTATAATAACTAACCTTGGTGCCAATTACTAGTAATGTAAGCAGGCACGATTGGTGTATATTTATGTGAATTAAATATTGTCCGAGTTGTCGATCAGTCTTTTCTCCTTCCTGTCTGCTCACGTATTCGGAAGCTCAAAGTAAACAAGATTTCGTATCGTGAATTCCATTCAGAAATTTTATTTACCAAACAGTGCTATCTGTTGTCCTTGCACAAATTATTATACGTGTATATCTGATTATCTGATCTATTTGGGCCCATTTCTGCTCACGTATTCGGAAGCTCAAAGTAAACAAGGTTTCGTATCGTGAATTCCATTCAGAAATTTTATTTACCAAACAGTGCTATCTGTTGTCCTTGCACAAATCATTATACGTGTATATCTGATTATCTGATCCATTTGGGCCATTTCGTATCTCGTGTTGAGTTTGTCCTTCAACGCCCAGCGCAGCTATCAGTTCCTCTTGTTCGCTGGAAATTGTTGTTGTTACTTACAAAGTCGGGTCATTTTGTCTTCCATATTGGTACGTTTGGAGAGAGAACAACCAGTGCGGTACCTGCGGACATTTTGGCCTGAGTATTGTACCACGACGATGTACTACGGGGCTTGCATGGTACAGGAATGAAAAACGAGAAAATAAAAGGGTTTTGCTGGACGGGGTGCCCTAGGCTGGAACCCATCCAAGTTTTAACCCCCGGCCGACAGGGTCTAACTTGGGTAACCGCACGGGCAGCCCAGTTTCCGCTCTGAGATAAAAATCGATCTAATTAGTACCTCTCTCTCGAAAAAGGTTGTTTGTGTGGATGTGCTAAGCATCCTCGCTGCATACTCGTTACTTCATCACATTAAGTTATGGGAGGAGTCCACTACTGCAGAGGCAATATGCATGCAACGAGGATGAAAACCGCCAAAAGGGGAGGCGAGCCGGTCGCAAGGCGAGAGCCGTCCAGGAGTTATCGTTACAATTGACTACGCTGAAGGCGGGCGACGAAATGTATACCCGAGGAGCGCAAAGCATTGCAACGATAGCGAGCATTCGCGATTACAGAGGATACGAATGAATAACTTTTGTTTAAGTGTCTTAGTATTTCAGCTGAAAAGACTAATTGTGGTCTCGATGTTTGAAGAAATTCTCCCGAGTGTAACCAGGAAATACAGGGAAAACAGGGAGGAGAATCTGTATTTAAACGGTCAAAAACTATTCTTCCATGTTTTTACTTCATAAAGCAATCAGAGGCATGTACACCTCGCGGACCTATTTTTTTTGTATATGCACATAATTGCAGGGCGACTATATGATGCCTATCATGAAGGATAAAATAAACATGATGTCAATAAATCAGCGGCTTACCCCAATGTTATGGAACTGCGTTTTGTATGCGCACGGTATCTCGCTTCCTCTGATCAGCGCGAGAATGCCAGTACGCTGTTTTTGTGGACATCTCGAATAGCATCGGCAACGTGTGAAAAATGTTTGGCACAACAAACAAGACGACTTTCGGTAGTACATCTTCGTTTGGGTCGTTTGGATCCACATCTACCGCAACGAATGCCCTCGGGCTTGGGACCAGCGAAAATCCCATGAAAGATGTGGAAGTTCAGTCGCCCCCAGATGATACTGTTAGTGCATTGAGGTTCAGTCCGAAAGCAGACTTTCTTATTGCGTCATCTTGGGCCAACGATGTGAGTATAACTTAACCAAATTTTTAAATCTAACGAGATACCTACGGTAACTATGGTGTAATGTGTCGATCAATCCCAAGAGCCCCCCCCCCCCCCCC
>BLFK01000271.1:221498-235292 GCA_014634185.1 Astreopora myriophthalma
CTCTGTAATATTCCAACGTTGGATTGGCTGGACGAGGAAAAACAAGATGAAGATAGGGAGAAGGAGGAGGCTCTGCGGCGGAAACAGGGAAAGGTGAATTTTAACATTACAGTAAAATAACTGGGTGTCTCAAAAAACTAAGACCAGTGCCGCATACTGTATAAGCTTCGTAATTTAAAATTCTGGAGGTTATCGTGGAACATATTAAGCCCTGGCCTAACGGAATCGCAAGTCATAACAAGTTTGGGAAAGTCAACTTGCTATATACCAACTTGTGTCGTTGGCCAAACGGACTTGAAAGTACCTGCAAGTTTCAGCGGGTCATTCCACTTAAACATTGAAAAACTTGTTCCCACTTGCATGGAAATTTGGGAAAGATCTCCGTATAACCCCATACATTCATTATGCATACAGTTCTTTGTTTATCTAAACAATAGCGGAAACAATAGCACTCCTTTGAGACTTATTCGCTTTGAATAACTTTAAATTTTACCACAATAATAATTCTGCATGCATAATGAATGTATGGGGTCATACAGAAATCTTTCTGAAATTTGAGTCATCACAAGGGCATGCAAGTTGTGGCCAAACTGTATCACAAGTCATAAGTTTGTAAGTTTGTAAGTTTGTAAGTTTGAAACCTGTGATGAATCATAACTCTGTTTGACCAGGGCTTTATGAAGGTATTAGTTATTTAGCTATTGAAGTTATGGGTTGATGGTCTTACTTTTAAGCGCCACGACAGGCGAAAATTATAGATCAACTCAGGAGGCCTAGACACCATTAAACCACACATTACAGACTTGGTGTGGAGAATATACCTTATTCCAAAATGGCTGCCACTTTGATATTCTTTTGCCTTTATTCAAATTAGCCCTTGATGCCTCATTCTTAAGTTCAACATTCAAAAGAATATGTTACCTCAAACAAGGCATCAAGCGTTAATTTGAATAAAAACAAAAGAATGATAAAATGTTGGCTGTTTTGGAGTAAGGTGTATTGTTTTCATGTTCGTCTAACAATGGGACTGTCACAGTCAGTCACCTCCTCAGGGCTAGAGTTTGTTAAATGTGGTTTACTAAAGAATACTGATATTTTCTGAATAATTAATTGCTTGAAGGAAAGAGCAGAGCAAGAAGCAAGAAAAGAAGCTGAAAAGAAAGCAAAACTGGAGAGGGAGGCTGCAAGGAGGAAAGAGGATGCAGCAAAAAGGAAGGCAGAAGCCGAGACAGCTAAGAGAAAAGCAGAGCAGGAAGAACTGGAGAGGAAAGCAAGAGAAGAAGAGGAGGAACAAAATCGGAAGAAATATGAGGAGGAAATGCAGAAGCTTTCAGAAGAGGAAGCAAAATTGAGGGAAGAAGAAGAGAGGCTTCAAGAAGAAGAAGCCAAAAGACTGGCAGAAGAAGACAGGAAACGACGAGAGCAGGAGGAGGCAGCACAAAAATGGAAGAGAGAGGAATTACTGAGACAGCAGGAGCTTGAACGAGAGAAAGAAGAAAGGGGTAAGGTGGAATAAGATAACACATACATGTTTTTGATTGCTATTGTCACAAAGAAAATCAAAGGAACGCATTCAGAACTATCTGTGCATTCCATGTTGGTTTTAGTTTAGTAATTTTACCACTAAACCCAGGGTTTTCATTATGAAATGAAGCAGCAGGGAAATAGTATAAAGTAATGGGAGAATCTAGGAGATATTGACTTAGATTGTGCCACAGGTTATCAAAATTTAGCTGGAGAATTCCACTCAGCAGTCGGAGAATCCTCCGATCTCTGATGCCTGATGAACAGCCTGTAAGCCACCCCTACACTAAATGTTAGGATGGTATTTTTGTTTCTGGGCACTTGATAGTAAATTTTAGAAAGTCGTGGTGATTGTTACAATCTAGTCCACCAAACATAGGATAAATATGTGAGTTTCCTAAATAGTATTTCATTTTTATATGTTATAGAAAGACAAGAAAGGGAGCGACGAGAAAAGGAGGAGGCTATGGCAGCTGAAGATCTTGCAGATGAAGCAGAGGAAGCTGAACGAGCTGCTGCAGAAGCAGCTCGTTTAGCAGCCGAAGCGGCAAAGAAAGCTACTGATGAAGCAGCTCGCAAAGCTGCTGAGGAAGCAGAAAAGAAAGCTCTTGCTGAAGCCCTGGCAAACAAGGAGAAGAGACTACGTGCTAATTTAAAAGGAGCAACCAAGTCAAGGAAAGCAGAGAGGATTGAGGGAGCTGTTAAAGAAGCTAAGAGTGCTAAGATGCCAGGTAAACTTGGATTTGTGTAATTTATTTAAAATGGGTCCAGAAAGCAAAAGAAAACATTTAAAAGGGTTCTTTGAATATCGCTGGTCGATATTTTGCAAAACGAAGATGACTATATTCAAATCCCTGTGATAATTAAGAAAGTTGGAGAAGTTGACTAATATGTTTTTTTTTGTCTCTAATTTTACAACCTTATTGTTACCTTCATTAGCTTACAAATTTTGTAAATAGCCAATTTTCATGTAAACTGTGTTTCTAACTAGTTAGCATAATATAGTTGTGAGTAAACTTGCTGGCCTTTAATTATTAGTTAATAGATATTAGTCAATAATCAATCCTCTTGTAATCTGTATCGTTAATTTGTTAAACTAAGTGTTGTTGTGTAAACTTATTCTCTTTTAATAGGTGTGTTCTTGTATTTGGCGTACCCCGCCTGGTTTAGCTTTTTTGTTGTTGTTGTTAAATGTCCGAAACTGATTTTTTTTATTATGGGTCAAAATTCAAGATTTGTGCCTAATTTTTTGCAGGGTTGAAGAATGATATCGATGAAGCAGAGAAAACACTGAGAAATGTCAAGGCTGGTGAGGAGTTGAGAGGAGCAATTAGGCGCCGTCACCTAGGAGACCTAGAGAAATCAATGGCCAATATTCGTAAAAATGGCTGGGAGAAAGACTGGGGAATTGAACTAAAGGAGGGAGAGAAGCTTGCTCACAGACTGCGTCACCTTGAGAAATTGAAAGCCGAAATTATGGAACTTAAACAAAGTGTGATTTCTGAAATCAGGAGTTACCAGAATCCCCCTCCTGCTGTTCATAAGGTGGGTGAGGGGACAATTTTTTTTTCGGGGGAGGGGGGAGGGGTCTGAACTCCCTTCTTGTGACCTTTACTCCCAACCTCTGCCTCCTGTTTTGATGATTCTTTGTGCAATGATGTGAAATTCTTTCCTATTTTGATTCTCCCACCTCCCCCACCCCCTCATACATCTTCCAATCCCTTGTCCTGATTCCCTGTGCACTTTCTGCTCCCTTTTGTTCCAGTGCCCCTACCCCACCCCAATTAGAAGTTCCATGTTTATTGTTGGATCCAGTAATGTTTCCTTAGTAACAAATTGACTGTTATCAATGGAGTTGAGAGCACTCCAGTTGATCACTGCATGTGCAAAAGAATTGGATAGGATTTGTCTGAAAATCCTCACAGAGTCATTCATGACATCAACTGGTACTGCCGAGGTTAGGGAGCTAAGCAAGGATGATGTTGACAATTGCGACAGTTCTCTCATAAACACTTGTAGCTGGTGCTATTTACTTAAGGAGAAAATTATACTAGTGTGTGATATTCGACATTGTAATAGAAATCAACCAGTTCCCATATTCTTTTAAATTAATCTAACATGACCAATTTTGAATATTTTGTTCTGGCTCATTCTCAGCATGGTATGTGACTGTGGGTCTGTTTTTCTTTTTTTGTGGTAGGTTATGATTGCAACTTACTTGCTTCTCAATTATCCTGAGAAAGAGTTATTAAACTGGAAGAACATGCAAGCATTGCTTGGAAAAACAGGAAAAGAAGGTCTCAAGAGGCAAGTCACCTCCTTGGATCCCCTGCACGTTGACATGGTAAAGGCTGATTTTGCCTTTGAAAAGTACCTGAAGGAAACTGATTTGGAGACCATCAGGGATGTCAGTGCTGGAGCAGCAACTTTCTATGTTTGGGTGAGTGTTTCTGTAGCTCATATAGAGCATTTTTCACTTGATTGTCAAAAGGAATAATTAATAATAATTAAATTAATAATAATCATAATAATTATGTGACTGCTTTGGTTTTGGTTTGCGCTGTGACTGGATTAAAAAATTTGCCTGAACTTTTCAACCAATTGGATTTTATTATGTTTTATTAATTCTCTACGCACCAGGAGGTGCACAAGGCCCGGACATCGTTCCTCCACTTCTGGTGGTTGCTTGCTGCCTGTCTTACTCTTGCCCATGTGGTCCATCCTTGTCTGTCTCTCTCCTTCTCCACAGTGCAGCGCCAGGTTGTTTTGGGTCTACCTCTGTTTCTCTTCCCCTCTGGCTTCCATCCAAGGGCAACAGTGCAACCAATTGGATACAAAAGTAAAATCAATCACGATTTAGTCACTCTCGTTTTGCCGTGCTTCAGGAGCCAACTGCCTTATTCATCGCTTTTGGTTCTGATTGGCTGGTAGGACCAAGTCTTGAGTTATTTCGTTTTGTGATTGGCTGAAAGATTTATTTCCTTCAGAAGGTGATTGGCTGTGTAATTGCTTTTACAACAGTCAATTGAAAACCACTGTATACCAAGAATTCAGGAAAAACTTGATACTTTATACCCCATATTATGATAAGAAAAATAATATGGTATACTTAAGTCATAAAGAGTCCAGGTACCACATACCCAAAATCCCTGGGCAGCTGGGCTAGAATATTCTGAAATGATTTCCACAGTGTAGGAATAAGAAGTGAAAGAGCCCAGGCTATTTGCAGGTATTACATTACCAGAAATTTCAAAACAATAATGTTGTCTTTAACATTGTGTAAAGTTGCTATTTTTGCTGCTTAAATTGGTCCTTAATTAATCATTTTCTTAGGCCACCAACATGATAGAAGAAGTTCATGCTGTCGCCGAACAGAAAGAAAAATTACTTGAAGAGGAGAGGAAGAGGAAGGAGGAAGAGGCAGAAGAAGCTAGGAAAGCTGCCGAGAGAAAGAAAGCTCGGGCAGCTGCAAAGAAACCTGCTGCTGTGGCTAAGAGAACATCTGGGACACCAGTTGGGAGTGCTTCGGAAAGAACATCGCAAGAAACTAGGGGACGAAGTAACTCTAGGGGAAGCAGGGATAGTGCAACCAAGTCACCTGCACGTCCAGGTGTGGCTCGCAGGCAAGCTAGCAAGTCACCAGCTGCTCGCAAATAGGATATAAAATTTTACCAGTAACTAACTCAAGTTGCTGTTTGATGCATTGAGATGCAATATTTGAATGCATGATGACATGCATCATTCTTCTAGGAATGGTGTTAATGTTGGCCCATCATTGTTGCTTGAATTGCAATGATTGGAAGGAGTGGCCATGTTGGTGAACATGGTAATACATACTTGTTCAATATAGCTACATAATGAGATTCATTGTGAATTTCATGAACATAACAAAGTGTCCCCTTAAGCCTAAGAACTTCGTGTATCATGAAACTGGGAGGGTTAGGGTGAGCATTAGGGTAACGGGGACACTTTGTGACGTTTACACAAAGTGTGATGAATATCATTATGCAGTTGTATTGGATACCCCCCATTGTGGTTGCACAATTCTTTCATAAAAATAGATTGAAATTCCCGAAAGACTTACATGTGTTAAGTTGCACATGTAGTGTTCAGTACAGTGATATGGCCATCAAACCACCAATACATTTTGCAGGAAATGAGGTAGTATTTCTTTGCTGGCAAAGAAATGTAAGAGAGAAATCACAAGTTTTCTTATCATGGAGAACTGATGTCATTCTCTACGACGCCTTTCAATGGTGCCCTATCAGCGCTTTCTTTTGATATCAAAATTTAACCAAGTTGTTTTAATGTAAATACTGGTATTTTTATGGTTTATTCCTGACAGGCAAAGTCCTGTCACAGGCGAAAGAAATTGAGGCAGGTCTTTTTTTTCACTTGAATTATAAAACAAAGGTCTCTATTTTTCTAGGTTCGATTGAGATGTATAGTTTTTTTTCAATAATTATACTTGAGGACTTCATTAAATTTTTAATGACGGTGCTTATTTTGTGAATTCATCCCTGCACTTTGCTCATAACCTCACTTTGCATGCACTTGCACTCAAACATCATGGTAATATTACACTGGACAACTGGCAACAACGATTTTTACTCCAAAAATGGAACTCAACATTCCATAATGCTGGCCACAATTTTTCACACAACTTTTGATACAGCAATATGTTGTGAGTTTGTTAATTGGATTCTAAAACTTGCAACGTGTTGACGACTTTTTGCACAAGAAAATCTTTGTTGCAAGTCGTCCTGTGTAACATCACCATAAATGTGTGAAGTTTACTTGATGACCTTGTTGAACACTGGGTATAAATAGGGAAGTTAAGCACATTTGGTTTTGCTCACTGAGATGATTTGCTCACACATTTTGGGAAAACCACTGCCCAAAAATAAGTCCACTTCTGATAGCCATCCATCACTCAAAATGCCTCTGCTTAAGATCCTTATTATTCATCGCTAGAGGCTTCTCCTAAAGCTAGCAACCACGGCCAGTGTAGTGAAATCTAATACAACCAATAATAATTGCCAGGGGATGTGAAAAATGGGCTCATTATAACATGGATTTGTAATATAGCAGCTAAGTCCTGTACATAACATTTTACTATTACTGGGCAGAAAATTGTTTCTTATATTCCACCCGGCCCAACAAACCCCTATTGCTTCAAAGGGGTTTGTTCTCCCAAAAAAAAAAAAGAAAAAGAAAAGGCAACTACACAAGAAATTACAAACTAAATAAAACCTCATCCTTTTAATTCCACACAGTGTTTCATTCTTAATTTATTGTTAAGAAGGTGATCGTTTCCTCATTTAATTTTATCGTGCTTACAACCTGCTTAACCTGTTCCTTATCCATTACAAAAATCAAAATGTGAGTACGAATGGCTCTGTGTTCTTTTATCATGACAAAGATTGTTTGTACCATTTCTTTAAACTTAGAAGTTAGAATGAGACAATCAAGTCCCTTTTGAGTGTAACTTATTAAAAGACAACCTTACTTTACTGGGTGCATAGGTAAGTTTCTGAAGTATGCTCAGAATGTTCTATGGTAAGTGGAAGAATCGTTGCATGATTTTAATGAGTACACGCTGTAAAAACTTGAACAAGTGAAATCTACTGAGTCCTCTGGTTTGCTTTGCTAAACCTTGGATTTGCAATCATTATTTACACAACTATTGAAGGTCACTTTTTCATCAGTTGATAAGACATGCGTACAGCTTGGGCAATGCTGAAATTAAAAAAGAAGAGAAATTGTGGTGTAATCAATAAACCTTTTGAGGGCAAAGTTGGTGGATAAAACTCTGTTTAATTTAACTGACCTGAGACCAGCCACAAGTCCAGCTGGCATGAACTTCCCTGATCTCATAAACCTTGTTCCCATCACACCAGAGAGCACCAATGATGTTGCTGCAAAATGATAGCATTCAAATTTACATATGCTGGTTTCTGATGAGCAGGGAAACTGGCCTTTCAAGGGGTTTTGCTGACAGGCAACATGACCTCAAAATGTGGCAACAATCTTTTTCCAAAACACTGACAACCGACGGGAAATGACTGAAAAAGGGCGACATTTTGTTAAAGCGACAGTGACAAAATATGACAGCAACACTGTCCATAACAAAACTGGTGACGGGCTGGCTCTAAAACAAGTAACAAAGTGACACTAGAACCGCTGTGGAAGGCCTGGTACCTCATGGGGCAGAACTCAACCCACATGTTCCCTCATGCTACCTCAGTGCAGACCATCATATAAAAAAAGCTATCTTTAATTCTGTACAGAATACAACTTGACTTCAAACCCTGAGGAAAACCGATTCAGAGCGGGAGTGAATAAATATCCGACTAATTACAATACATAATTTTTATTCTTTCCAACCCCACTCCTACTCTGCAATCTGAAATATTTGCATGCACGTTGCTCGTGCATTCCGGTATTATTACAACACCACATGTGATGCTGAGTCCAGAAAATAATCAAACCAAGCACACGCTGGGATAAGGTGAGCACTTACCACCACGTACCACACCAACTCTGTTTCCCAGGAGAAAATGTCAACAAATTCCCAACTCATCAACTGTCCAGACCATCATAGAGAAGAGAGAGAGCAGGTTGCTGCTCCACACCTACTGGACTTACCTAACATAACCCAAACATTTCTTGGGTATGCATTGGTCTGGTAAGCAGCAGCAGCAGAGATGCCACCAAATGCCAGTCCAGCAGCTAATGAAGGTATGCTTCCTGAAAATCAAACAAACTAAGTGACTGACCAGTTCATCAAGATGTACTAGTCTCCTCAACTAAATGTGATCAAGATCACCCAGTTTGACATTTATGTTTTTCATACAATCAATAACTCAGTCAGTCAGTCAATTCATCTGTCATTCTTCCATTCATTCACACTTATGCCAACTCTCCTGGATACGGAATGAATCTCCCGGTCTCCCGTACGGGTAATTAAATCTCCCGGATAAAAACGACTCTGAACCTCTTACAGACTTTGCTCCACTGTAGACTCAAATCGCATCCCCAAATCCCAAATTAAACGAATTTCATGAATGAAAAAAAAAAAATCTCCAGATTTTAGATCTCCAGAGGTTGGCATCTCTGCATTCGAATTCATTCATTCCGTCTGTCGGTCTGTCTGTCAGTCAGTCAGTCTTTGCTGACTCGCCTACAAAATTGACATCTAAAGTTACAAGTGCTTGCATTGTGCTTTGAAGAGAGAAAGGCTTCACAGCTAGTGCCTTCTTTCATGGCAAGAGATCCCTACAGGTCCCTACTTCATTATGCATGCATATTCCTATCAAAACTCTATTCACGCTCGTTCTTTTTGGAAGAGGGTTAGTAGCAATATGCATGTATAATTAATGTTGGGAGCTGTACGGGAATCTTTCCACAGTACATAAGCATAAGCCTAATATAAATAAAGAAGCACACGTGTGCAGGCTGTGATCATTATTCAGTCATAACGTTCCTTGGAGAATCAACAACAAGTTAATAAGCACCCACCAGCTTTTGCGTAACCAATGACACCACCAAGCGCTACCACCACGGCGAATCCATAGGAAAGAACATCAGGGGACGCCATCTTGCTTTCCACAGTCATGGTTACCGGGGAGATCTAGGAACTAGCTGGAGGGGCATCACTGGGTGCACTAGAGACAAAAGTCCCGAAACTTATTATCCGTCGGTATCTTCAAAAGGGAAACATGTCAAGGCATGGAACTTGGCAGATGTTTTGTTTTTTTTTCTGGTCTTGGAAATATGTTTCCAGACCATCTTTACAGAATAAGCGGATCGTAGTTTGAAACTTGCTTTCCGGGACTTTTGAGAAACAGGCCCCTGACGTTACATGTAAAAGGGATAATAGTATTACATCACTTATTACATTACTGCAAAAGCTTTGCCATTTCGAATAGTTGCAATAGAAATCAGGGCCGAGTTGTTCGAAGTAAGTTTAGCGCTAATCCGTGTTAAATAAAAACCTATAGGTTTTAATCAGACAGGTAACGCCTCCCTCCGTCGCCCGTCCCAAGCCCCCTCCATTTTCCGTGGCCGTATAACCCAGGGTTAGCGCTAACCCTGCTTCGAACAACCTGGCCCAGGGGGACAAGCAGGGGAATTTTGACGTGATCGCTGTATCGGCACAAACGGAACAGCGTATACTTACCCCCGCTCGCTGCGGTCTCGAAGGAACTCCCCATTCCCCGGGTTATCCTATGATTGCGAGCCCACCGTAATTTTCCTCGTCAGCGGCTGACTTTATTAGAAGTGAACACCACTCAGAAAACGAAAAAGTGAGAATGGAAGGTGGTAGGTTACCGTTTGTTTCTTGGGTATTTTGCGGTTCTTTTAGGTGACTAAATGGCTAGATCTGCCTTGAGTGCCGACCTTGAATTTCACATCCTTCACAATTACCCCTGGGCAAAGCTTCCGTCCAATGTCAAACAGGTGAGGAAGAACTTTACAAAATTAAAATTGGTAAAGTTGAATTAACATTAATTTTTTCGATGTGACAAGCTCACAGCACTACCCGGTGTGTTTATCTTGAATCCCCAAGAGCACGAAGCTTCAAATCTTAGAGAAGCATTCTTAACGAAAAATCGAAACGCTACAGGCATCCACCAAGTTTTAGTCTGAATGATTTTGTCCTCTGACGACGTCAAACTTAGACCATAGAGCCTCTGCACTTTTCGATCGAGGCACATGAAGTATCTTGCAGGGAAGATTAACGTTTCCGGGGTCGAGGGATGGTATATTACTTATTTTAAAACAAATATGGATTCTACGGAAAGCTAATGTATTCTCTACTGTTTTCACTCTGTGTTCTTAGTCGTTATTTAACAGCCAGAAGGAGTGGGAAAAATGTGTTTTTGATTACAGTGTAAGAAACCAGCTACGGTATCGCGGAAACATAGGTAAGGTTAAGGTAAAACACTCACTTTATTGGAGGAAATAATAAGCCAAATAATTTCGGAATTTATCTTTAAATTTGTCATGTTTCCCTGTTGGCGACAGGTTAGGTTAGAGTGATCTTTTCAATTATTATGCTAATATGAGCAATAAATATGTACATTATTAAAGAGTCCGCACATTGTTTAACATGCATGAAGGGTGTAATTTATTAAGGTAGAAGGTAACAGGTGCTTTCATATAACTATTTTGATGCCTTGTATAATTGTTTGAACTAGAAGTAAATCCTCTTGCTCCTTCCATAACTACAATTTTGCAGCCAAGATGATGGTAGTATTTTTGGCAAGATTTCCTCATAGCTCCCTACAAACTATGCATATTCCTAGGAAAATGCTATTCAAGGTCATTCTTTTTAAAAGAGGGTTAGTAGGAATATGCATGTATAATTAATGTAGGTAGCTGTGCAGAAATCTTTCTGAATTTGTTTACTCTGAGGAGGCTTGAGAGTTTTTTTTTAGGAGAGCATGTGCAAGCAACAAACACCATGCTCATGTAATGCTCACATCAGATATTGAATTAAAGTTGGTACAAAAATTCATGACTGGAAGTCACAATGCACACAAATTCGAATGAACCAGAAATAAAAGCTGCAAGTTGATGACAAGTTTGTCTCGGAAATTTGTGCAGGAATTTGTATGCTACAAGCTGTCATCACCATGTTTCTTTGAAATGTTCGTTTTCTTAGTGCGGCAAGTTAGAAAGGATGAGAAAAAGTATTATGAAGATTTACTGCACTACAGCAAGCAACATCTTATGGTGAGTTTGTTGAAAGTACAGATTGCGTAGAATCTAGAGGGGGGAGTTTGTTGCTAGGGAAAATAAGTTCCCTATGCCAATGTTTCAAATTTGTTTTCACCAGGAGTCATAGGTTGCTAGCAGTGCTGTGAATTTCTGTATCTGCTACACATGCAGGACATTATTATCCATTTGATCTGTCTACAGGGCTGTCATAATAGGAGCCGGGAGCCGGAGATTTTCCCTGCTTAATTGCTACTCTCTTTCATGTGACAGCTGTCTTCTGTTTTTGCTGTTTTTGTGTGTTTTAACTATATATTGTCACTGTTGTTTTTCTTAGCTTTTTCCCTATCATCTGTCGGACGTGATTGTGAAGGGACTGAGGAAAACTCCATTCTCATATTACTGCAGCATCATGGAGAACATAATGTCAAATGAAAGGAGCTATGACTCATTGCCTAACTTCACAGCAGCAGACTGTAAGTGTAGATATTTCAGATTTGAAGTACATCGTAGTGATTGTTAGAAAGGTGTCCAGCTTCAAGAGGTGTACAATACACACTTTACAAGACACTGTTAAACAACTGTCTAACTTACTGAGGTGTTCACTTGAATCTGAAATATCTTGCTTAATTCTGGTTTAGGTGGTACACTTCTATTTCATGTATAACTTGTTTGACACGTGCTACTAGCACCGTGCAAAAAATCATGTACACTGGTTGATGGAAAGCTGACTGTGCCTACAACTGTCACTGAGTTTTGAAAATGCTTACCAGTTCTGTGCAACAACTGAAAGCAAGTCTTAGCTTTTATTTACTTGAAAACAACTGACTTGAATCAGTTGCACAGTCTAAATTAGCCTTTGTCTCATTATTATCCATCTTCAAGCATCAAGCTTAATCCTGAAGTTGACTTGGTGTGATTAGAGAACTGATGCAGTTGTACTTCATTGATTTGCAGGTTTGCGCCTTTTGGCAGTTGGCAGGAATCAGTACATTGAGTTGATGAATACCTGTAGATCATCCAAGGTATGTTTACATGTGCATAATCAAAGTATACCAGCTGTTTTCATTTTGATTTTTGAGGCTTCATGTTGTCTCTTGTTGTAGAAATTCTTTAGAAAGAAGCCTGTCAGAGATCTACTGCCAACAAAACCTGCAGTGTTAAAAGTCCTTGAACCCTGGTGGATGGTGCAAATTGGTTATGTTACAGAAGATGACATAAGGGTAAGTTGTGTGGTCATTATATAGGTGCCACAGTGGCTCTTGGAATTGACATAGAAAGCAACGGGTCCAAAGGTGCATACAACAGTAAGAATGGACACCAAATGTATAAGTAATAAGCTGCATTTTAAAACTATCCAATGCAACAAAATGTTGTAAAGAGCTATGTCAGTAGTCACCTGAATTTGTGAGCCAGCTAGGCCGTGTAAGGTGTGCTGCAGGACAATAAACCTTACCCAGCACTCAAATAAGCATTTGTGTTATGGGAGGGGAGCATTTTGAGAGGGAGGGTTAGCAATAAAAGATTTCAAAGTCTGCTAGTTTGTTGTAGATCATTAAATTGCACCAGATGAAATGTAATCACTATTTCCAGAGGACTTGCTCAGCATGTTGACATGTGGTGGTGCAGTCACTGGAAGGTGATACAAAGCTCAGGGGTCAAGGCCTTGTTATGCCATGGTATTGCTTCCATAGATGGGCATCATTGGTCCTCTTTGTCTCTTTTCAGCCAGAAATGTATGTATGGGTACCAGTGGCAAACTGCAGGGGTAACCTTGCAGTGGATTAGCTTCCCATGTTGTTACAAACTGGGCTTAGTCTCTGGCCTTGTGGAATTAGCTCATGTACAAACTAACATTTGCATCTTACCTATGACTGCATTGCAAAAAACAAACAAACAAACAAACAAAAAAAAACATGAAAGCTTATTACTTCATTGAGAATGAGTACTAAAGAAAATATAGATACGAATGGCAAAGCTTGAAAGTGATTCAAATTTTTCTTAATAAAATACTTATTATTACATTTAGATGTGTTCCAATGCTGAACATCAGGCCATTGATAAAGTTATTGACAAGGGGCCAATGCAGGCTGGTGTTATGGACCTCAAGGTTGTGCAAGGTAACTAAATGTATGGTCAGGGTGAAAATGTCATTTAGTTTTAAAAAGCAGTTGCTGTCACTGGAACTCGGTAATGACTTGCCATTGATGAACTGCTTTGTGGTTTAATTCTGTCACTTATAAGAGTGCAAGGTTTAGGGTCTTAAAATGACCGAGAAGAATGTGCTCTGCTTTCTTTGATACTGGCAAAAATTGATGGGTAGTTCTTCATATCGCTCAGACATTGCTGAGACACAGAACTATGGATTGCATCTTCATTCTCTAGAAGTGTATGATCCACCAAAGACAATGATTGTATTAGAGCTCTGAGTTATTTTATTGTTTTGTTGTTCATGTTTGCCTCATTCTCTATGACAGGTTTGTACACCAAGGGTCTTATTTACATAGAAGTGCCAATAGCTGATGATGATTTTATAGTAGGTAAGCA